>JAJPUD010013325.1:641-44862 GCA_023553655.1 Myrmecobius fasciatus
TCTCTGGGTGTATATGGCTTTCTTCACTGAACAACTGGAAGTGGTTTGAAACATTTCATTGTTGAAGAGAGCCATGTCCATCAGAATTGATCATCATATAGTATTGTTATTGCCGTGAATAATGATCTCCTGGTTCTGCTCACTTCACTCAGCATCAGTTCATGCAAATCTCTCCAGGCCTCTAAAGACCTCATTTCTAAAAAATATAGAGAATTGACTCAAATTTATAAGAATTCAAGCCATTCTCCAATTGATAAATGGTCAAAGGATATGAACAGACAATTTTCAGATGAAGAAATTGAAACTTTCTAGTCATATGAAAAGGTGCTCTAAATCACTATTGATCAGAAAGATGCAAATTAAGTCAACCCTGAGGTACCACTACACACCTGTCAGATTGGCTAAGGAAAAGATAATGACGAATGTGGAGGGGATGTGGGAAAACTGGGACACTGATACATTGTTGGTGGAACTATGAATGGATCCAACCATTCTGGAGAGCAATTTGGAACTATGCTCAAAAAGTTACCAAACTGTGCATACCCTTTGACCCAGCAGCATTTCTATTGGGCTTATATCCCAAAGAAATCATAAAGGAAGGAAAAGGCCCCACATGTGCAAGAATGTTTGTGGCAGCCCTTTTTGTAGTGGCTAGAAACTGGAAACTGAATGGATGCCCATCAAGTGGAGAATGGCTGAACAAATTATATGGTATATGAATGTTATGGAATATTATTGTTCTGTGAGAAACGACCAGCAGAACGATTTCAGAGAGGTCTGGAGAGACTTGCATGAATTGATATTAAGGGAAGTGAACAGAATCAGGAGATCATTGTACACAGCAAAGGCAAGATGATGATCAATTCTGAAGAATGTAGTCAGTGAGGTGATTCAGGCCAGTTCCAATGGTTTTGTCATAGAGACAATCAAGAGAACTGTGGGAACTGAGTATGAATCACAACATAGCGTTTTCACTTCTTTTTGTTGTTGTTTGCTTAAATTTTATTTTCTTTCTCATTTTTTTTCCTTTTTAATCTGATTCTTCTTGTGCAGCCAAGATAAATGTATAAATACATATTTCTATATTGGATTTACTTAAATTTTTACCATGCTTAACATATACTGGATTACTTACCATCTAGGGGAGGATGTAAGAGGAAGGGGGGGAAATTGGAACACAAGGTTTTACAAGGATTAATGTTGAAAAATAATCTTTGCATATGGTTTGAAAAAAAGAAGCTTCAATAAAAAAAAGAATTAAGCATGGGGGGGAAAGTTATGATTCATTCTTATAAGAAGATGATTGGAGGACCCTTTTCAAAGAAAAAAAAAATTGTGGACCCTGATGATAATGTAGGAATGAGAAAATAACTGAGAAAACTATGTTCAAATGAATTTGTCAATATTTTTGTTAATATTTTGAAAAAGGTTAATTATTATTAAAAGTAAGTTAGGAAAAAAACTTTTGTATCAAACAGACTGACTTCATTCACAAAGACAATAATACCAAAGGCTGAAACAGGTATATGCCATGAGACTAGTCCAATGATATCAAAAGTAACCTATGGGGTAAGCTAGGTGGTGCAGTGGATAGAGCACCAGCCCTTAAGTCAGGAGGACCTGAGTTCAAATCTGATCTCAGATGCTAAACATTCCCTAGCTGTGTGACCCTGGGCAAGTCACTTAACCCCAATTGCCTCAGCCAAAAAAAAAAAAAAAAGTAACCTATCACAAACATAACCAATGAAATATTAAGATCAAGGAGCACAATTAAAGGATCTTAGAAAGTGAGATCCCTATCAACTCAAGCAACACTATGTTAAAGAAATGTCAAAGAAATGGCTGATTAATACAGCTTTGTTAATGAAAATGGAGTCTATGATAGCCACTAAAATGATAGAACAGTTATTCTTAAGGATAATAGACTTATCAAATGATGCCAATTAGGTAATGGGGCTGTAGAAGTCATGCAGCCTATCGCTGCTGGTTGTAAAAAATTAGTTATCTATTGTATACCTGGAAAGATATAATGAACTGGGGCTAGAAGCTCATTTTTCTTTACAAATTGAGACAAGTCTCTGAACGACCACTTAAGCCCAGAACATCCTCCAGAATTACACAAACTGTCCTGGAGCATCATCACCAAGCAGAGATAGTACCCAAAATCATCAGCAAATCCCTAATCATACATTTAAGAACATTTTCAAAAATATATGGCCACATTAAATACTCCTAATCTTTCAACTATGTAGAATGAAAACTTTTTCAAAGAGATATTAATGGAAGCAATTAAAAGCATGTAGAAGCAAGACAAGGTCCACATTTGCTATTTTCCAGTCTGCTTTGTGAGTTATGTTTAAGATACTTTCAGGAAATTTGCAGAACACTACTCTGATTCTCCATGCATATTCAATTACAAAACAGTTATTTTACCCACCTATACAATAATCAGAAAAACACTAAATATAAAAGAATATTTCATTGGGCTTTTTGTAGTAGAACCCCATTTAAAAAATGTTGGAGGGGCTGGTGGAGGCTTGAAAGGAGGGAATGTGTCTATCCCGGCCCCAAAAGGCTCCAAGTTAAGGGGACCTTGATGACCCTCGTCTCAGCCCTTCTTCACAGCCTCCATGTAGCCAAACTAAACTAGTTGTTTCCAAAACTTGGCCTGCTGGCTCCCAGCTCCATTTGTCTACCAAGAAGGCACTTCCCTCTGCCTTTCTTTTCCATCTTACATTTCCTTTTTTTTTTTTCCCCTGAGGTAATTGGGGTTAAGTGACTTGCCCAGGGTCACACAGCTAGGGAATGTTAAGTGTCTGAGACCAAATTTGAACTCAGGTCCTCCTTACTTCAGGGCTGGTGCTCTATCCACTGTGCCACCTAGCTGTTCCATTTAGGTCTTTCTGACTTCAAGCTCTATACATCATATCATGATGTTCCTCCATTTGTATTAATCACAACAACTGATATATATTTGAAAAAAGTTTTATATGTAAAGGTGGACTTTAGCCTGTGGGAAGTCGTTATTTGCCAATTTACAAAAATGCATAGGGATTCCTGGGCTACTTGGAACAACTCAGGCCCACAGTCCTAGCCCACAAGTTAGGAACCACAGAAAAAGATAACATTCTGCTAGCCCTTTAAAATTTCTCATCCTTTAGTTTGGAAAAATATCAGTTAATTATAAATTCAGAACATGAATTTCTGAGTATAACAAAGGGCATCAGCTAATAAAAATAAGTTATTATAAAAACACAACTCTCCAAACTCAAGGCTTACTCACACCTTAAGGTCATGTTAATAAACTGCAAATGAATAAAATATGAAATCTCACTTTTCCAGACCCAAACAGTGCTCAGTAAATTTAGATATTGTACTTAAAATATTTGGAGGATTAATTATATTCACAGATGTTAATTATTTAAAAGACCAAAATATATTCCAATGTCTATTTTATTATAGATTAATTTAAAGATTAAATATCAGTGAAAACTGTTCCTACAATACATTTAACAAATTTTGAAAATTGTGCTCATGTTAAAATAATCTACAGAAAAAGATGATATGCTTACCTCATAACATTCACAGTAATTTTTAAGACATCCTGACCGTTTACAGTTACAACCCTTGCTATGACGGCGATCAGACTCTCCTTCCTTTCCTTTCCCAATCTTGGGTTTAAAGGCTTCAGGATTTCTGTCAAGGCATGCCTATCAAAAGAGAACCAGCATTACTAAATTGGGAATCACAGTGCAAAAATTTGTTTGAGGAGCTGGGAAGCAATGAGGAGCTGGGAAGCAATATGAAAATATTCTGAGAAAGTGATTAAAAGGCACACATTTTGCCTCAGAGATGCAACTGAAAGGTATATACCCCAAGGGAATAAGGGACAAAAAGAAAGTTCTATACACTTATATAATATCTGAGATCTAGCTTTTTAAACTGTAATTTATGATCCCATATGGAGTCTCTTAACTCAATGTGGGGGTCATGAAATTATGATGTATTATCAATAAATGTTTGATTTGTATATCTATTTTATACACTTACACACTCAGTGTTATGAAAAAATTTCTCAGGTAAAAAGGGGTAGTGAGTGGAAAAAGTTCAACAAGTCCTGATCAAGGACAACAATTGTAGTAACAATGAACTGGAAACAAAGTAGGGACTTTATCAACTGAGGAATATACAAGAGAGAGAGAGACAGAGATACAAGGAGGAAGGGAGGGAAGGAGAGAGAGAAAGTGTGTGTGTGTGAATACATATGTGTATATAAAAACAAAAATAATGGAACATTAATTATTATACGAAATGACGAATGTGATGAAGAATGAGAAGCCTGGGAAGATTGATAGGAACTGATTCAAAGTGAAGTAAGCAGAACCAGGAAAGTGGAAGGACCATGGGGAGCACAGAACACAATGTCAGAATTTTATAATATATTGGTTAATGTAGGAAATTTTTTCTCTCTTCTTTTATCTTCTCTGGTTCTTTGGAAGGAAGAGTAAGGGACACACCAGGAAATGCAATGGAAAAATAAATATCAATAAAAAATAATTTTAAAATACTACAATGGCTGTAGTTTAAAAAACTATTAAAATAATACCTCCTTCCACATCACAAAATCCATCTTTTAATTCTGAATCTCAGAACTACAGTATAACTTAAGAGTTTAGTTAAAGCAACTATTTTACATGTAGCATTTCCAGTTACTTTTTATTGATATATGTTTATGGCTTGTCAATTATAGGTTAAAGACTCCCATTATAAAAAATGAAATCTGAATTGTTTTTTATTTTTAATGAAATAAAGAAATAATCACCTTTATTGCTTTTTGCCTTTCATTTTCATGTTCCAAGTTATTAAAACAATTATTGCAATTGCAGTTGTTGCAGAACTCACCATTTGCAAAGCAATCACAGTATCTGAAAAATGGGAAAAATAAAATGTAACTCATGAATTTATTGTAATTTGATTACAGCTGAAATAATTTATATGTTTGTAAGAATCAAATGAGATAATATATATAAAATGTTTTGCAAATTGTAAAATACTATGTAAATATTATTATAATCACAAATTTTAGTAATATGAAAATCATTCACATGACAATTTCATTTACTGGAAAAACTACAAATAACTTCACCACATTTATGCATAAGAAAAAACATAAGAAGTTGATATAAAAATGCCACTAAATATCATGTTAGAATTTTAGGAAACTCCTCTGATTGCTTCAAATGAAAATATTGACTTTCCAACTCACCCCTCCAACTCCATCCCCAATTTTATTTATCCATACTTACAATTTCAAACAGAGTGACTTTGTACAGTTGCAGGGCTTTCTGGGCCGATTTGCAGACTCTGATGAGATTATCCTAAATAAGAAATGTTAAATAGTTTATTATATTTATTGCCCAGAATCACTAAAGGCAATAATGGGAAGCATAAACTCTAATATATCCTTCTAAGACAAAAAGGAAAAAAGGAAGATTTATATATTTGTTTGTTATAAAAGAAATAGTGGAGCTAAATTCATTGAGGCTCAGTTTGGCAAAAGGAAAATAAACTTTCCTCAACAACTCTCAAAAACCACTGAATAAACAGCAGACAGAGAGTGCCCACAACAGAAACAAAAAGTGCCAAACATCACTGAACTAATATAATAAGACACTGAAGTAACCTAATAATGAAGAAAGAGCAATTTGATTTATCATATTATCATTAATCTGTGATTCTAGGCAACCCTAGCAAAATGATCTTTAAACATTAGTATGATTTTTTTTTTTTTTTACAGAACTAAATTAAGGCCTAATGATTATAGGGATTCCCTAGCATATAGTACTGATTATACTGTAGATAATTAGTGAAAAGCCAAAATCCAGGCCCCAAAGGAGCATTCTCTTCTTAAAAATGAGGACAGACCCAGGTGTAGTGCTCTCTTTTTAACCTAACTCTTAGGTTAGAAATAGGAGTGTCTTATTTTTCAATATCACTAGACTTTTTTTTTAAATTTTTTAAACTAATTTTTAATTAAAGCTTTTTATTTGCAAAACATATGTATGGCAAATTCCCCCCCCCCCAGTCCCAACCTCTCCAGTATATAGCAGGAAGTCTACTACATGTTAATTATGTTAAAATACTTGACATCGAAAATGTGTATACATATTTTTACAGTTTTACAGTTATCTTGCCGTGCAAGAAAAGTTGGATCTACAAGAAAAAAAAAAATCTGAGAAGGGACAGTTCTGTAAGAAACGACAAGCAGGACGATTTCAGAGAGGCCTGGAGAGATTTACATGAACTGATGCTGAGTGAAATGAGCAGAACCAGGAGATCATTATACATGGCAACAACAATACTATATGATGATCAATTCTGATGGACATGGCTCTCTTCAACAATGAGATGTTTCAAATCAGTTCCACTTGTTCAGTGAAGAAAGCCATATACATAAAGAGATGTGAAATGTTGACCACAACATAACATTTTCATACTCTCTATTGATGTTTGCTTTAATTGTGTTTCCTTTATCTGATTTTTCTTTCTTGTAGATACCATTTTTCTTGCACAACGATGATAAGTGTGGAAATATGTATACATATATTCGATTTGTCAAATATTTTAACATAATTAACATGTAGTGGATATCCTGCCATCTAGGGGAGGGGTGGGGAGTAGGGAGGAAAAATTTGTAACAGAAAGCTTTGTAAGGGTTAATGTTTAGGAATTACCCATACCTATGTTTTGCAAAAAAAAAAAAACAATAATATTCCATAGCATTCATATACCATAATTTATTCAGCCATTCTCCAATTGATGGGCATCCATTCAGTTTCCAGTTTCTAGCCACTACAAAAAGGGCTGCCACAAACATTCTTGCACATGTGGGGCCCTTTCCTTCCTTTAAGATCTCTTTGGGATATAAACCCAATAGAAACACTGCTGGGTCAAAGGGTATGCACAGTTTGATAACTTTTTGAGCATAGCTCCAAATTGCTCTCCAGAATGGGTGGATCCGTTCACAGTTCTACCAACAATGTATCAGTGTCCCAGTTTTCCCACATCCCCTCCAACATTCGTCATTGTCTTTTCTTGTCATTTTAGCCAATTTGACAGGTGTGTACTGGTACCTTAAGAGTTGTCTTAATTTGAATTTCTCTGATCAATAGTGATTTGGAGCAACTTTTCATATGACTAGAAATAGTTTTAATTTCACCATCTGAAAATTGTCTGTTCATATCCTTTGGCCATTTTTCAATTGGAGAGTATCACTAGACTTTAAAACTGGTCCTTGATCAAAGGAGGTACTCAGTGACTATATTTTTAAGTAACATGGGGAAAAGCTTAATATAAAAATGAAAAATGTGATTAAAGGCAATTCTAATAGACTTGTGATGGATCCATACCCAGAGAACTACTGAGACTAAATGTGGATCAAAGCATAGTATTTTCACCTTTTTTTGTGATTGTTGTTGCTTGTTTTTTTTCCCTCTATTGTGCTTCCCCCCCCCTCAACTTTTGATCTTATTTTTGTGTGTGTGCACAGCATGATTAATATGGAAATATGTTTAGACAAATTGCACATTTTAACCTACATCAGATTACTTGGTGATTTGGGAAAAAGGGAGAGGGAGAAAAATTTGAAACACAAGGTTATTCAAAGGTGAATGCTAAAAAACTATCTTTGTGTATATTTGGAAAAAGAAAATACTATTTAAAAAAAAAAAAAAGAAAATGAAGAACCCAAAGAAAAAGAGTTCTGTAGACTGGCCAAAGGAAGGGAAAGAAATCAAATTTAGCATCATGGAACCTTTCTTCTAATGGTTTGAAAATATTCAAATGGGATTTACTCTGCATGAAGAGTTGCTTTTTTTTTTTTTTTTTTTTTGGATAGCATATTGGGAAATCCTACTAACTGAAAAAGGCATGTAAAACTATTAAATAAGTATGTTATAGGGATACGGGTTAAGAAAAAAAAGTCAATGACAAGAATTTAGAAAATTTCTATTTCCAGTAGGAAACAACAAAATTTTTGTAGAAGTATATTTGAGATAGCCTAGACAAATCCTATCCTAGTTAATAATACAGGAACATAGCAAACAATGGCTCAAAAATTTGTGGTTTTTTTCATGTTATTAAATATAGACATTTTAGATCTCATCTCCTGATATTCTGACCACCCACTCATACTTTTTCTAACTTTCTTTGTAGCCCCAGCACTTAAGCACAATTGCCTGGCACAGAGTAAATGCTTATTAAATGCTTGTATTCCACTTCAAACTGAGATACATCTTCATTTATTAAATAGATACTAAAGTTCACTTAAAATAGTTTTCAGGATACTCACCCATTGAATGGAAGTCTTGCCTGGGTCTGTATACTAGATGTCCCAGTAAAACTAGTGTTGCTTGCTATAGACACATATGAAGATTGCTGTAACTAACAAAATAAGGGGATTCTTGTCAAACTCATAAAAATGGACAATGAATTAATTAAGAATAATGTTAAATACTCAAGTGCAGTCCTGATCTTAATGATACAGGATTTTCCCTCCAGTGATGCTGATCACAACTCATTTAGTACAAATTCTTACCCTTCCTTCCCATTAATTTGCCAGGGGGTCTCCCCACACACAACATGCTAAGGAACTACCCCAATTTCTCTTGACATCCCAAGACACTAAAGGGGCAAAAGCACTATCTTTTGGTAATCTCTCCCTCTTACCAAATGAAAACCCACCTTTTGCACACATATATTTCTTAGATATATTCTTTCTTCTCCTTTTGCAATATGATGCCCTATTTATAATGTGTTCCAGGAGCAGCTAGGTTGGCACAATGGATAGAACACCTGTCCTGAAATCAGGAGGACCTGAGTTCAAATCTAACCTCAGACAATTAACACTTCCTGGCTGTGTGGCCCTGGGCAAGTCACTTAATCCCAATTGCCTCGAAAAAAAAACCAAACATGTTCCAGCCTACTCAGAGCCAATATATGCCTTTTTTTGCCCTTGGCCTGATACTCATTTTCACTTCACTGAAGACTTTAGTATTACATATCTTACAATAACAAAATAACTCCAGAAAAATAAGGGTCATGAAAGGATGGCTTAATGTATCAGGGAGAAATCTGGGGTCATTAGAACAACTTTGCAATATCCTGGACCCAAGTTATTGTTTATTTGCATTATCCATCCAAGAAATGTATTGAAGTCCTGTATGCTATCCATCCAGTTTTCTGGACAATAGGCATTCTACATCTACTTGGATTTTCCTGGGTAGATATAGTTAAGCTAAACTTTTCTAAATGGTGATGTCAACCAGGAAATGGTTAATGTTATCAAGAGTCATCTGAAAAATATCATCTACAGGGGATTGCTTTCTAGTTTGGATACTGTCCTAGACCTCTCTCAGGACAGGCCAAACATCTGGGGAAAGCATGTCTTTCTGTTTTATGCCTTGTTTAATATTAATCACTTAGAGAGTATACAAAGCTGTTATTTTATCTTCAATTTTAAATGTTAATGAAAATATGGAATGTGATATTAATCTGTGCTTGTTTAAGAGCCTTGAAGACAATTCCCAGTATAAGCCTATAAATCAATCAATAAACAATAATATAGTAGGATTTGGTACTTTATTTTTTAGTGAACTATATGATGGTACAGAGGCACTCTTTTAGGATATACAACCTTTTATCTTCACCAAGAATACTCTTGATGAATGTAGAGATTTAGTTAAAATTTCACAGACTGAAAAATTTGGTACAGTTATCCCTTCCACATTGCATGCAGAGATTAGGAGCATGGTACCCTCACAATCTGGAAAAACTGAGTAAAACTTTTTGGCCCTCGTTTCAAATCAAAGAAGAAGTTTGAATTACTATGGTATTAAAAGATAAAATATGTTTATACTATACAATACTATACATATTTTATGCATTTCTGAGTTTCTAAACTTGTCTTACACAGATTCTGCAAAACTCCCCCCAAAATTCCATTTAGTTTCTTATGTTAACCCATGATATATAGAAATTGCAAAGGGAAAAGTTTAGGAATAACTATAGGAAGTTATAACTATATAGGAATAACTATATAGGCTGGTTCTCTTGGTCACCTTTAGTATCTTCCTCTTTTTTACAGGGACAATCAATTCTTCAATGACCTCACTTTTTGTTGCCTTCGATTCAATGCCAGACACTGTACTAAGCCACCAGAGAGCATGATGTTTTGTGGATTCAAAACCTCTTAAAAAGAGTTGGCTGATGAAAAATGGAGTACTCTGGAAAGTTCTGAGATTTGAGAGCCCCCAGAAAGGAAGGCTTTGGGAGGAGTTTACTGCTCCACCCTCCAGACCTCCAATGAGAGAGTACTGAGGATCTCAAAAGATGTTGAGTATGAAAACCTAAGTCAATGTGCAAGGTTATGAGATTTTGTGATCAGTTTATCTGGGGGAGGCTTGAAGTTCTTCTGGAATCAAAGCCAAGCAGAACTAATAATGGAAATGTAGAATTCCCTCCAGGAAGCACCACCTCTGGAAAAGCACAACTGCTTTTCCAATCCTTATTCTTTTCAAGGCCATATCTGCCTCCTTTTATAAGCATATTACGGGCTGTCACGTTAAGAGTATAAAAGTGGTGTTTTTACAATCCTTGGGTGTCTTAATTTTATTATAAAAATCTTTACAAATCACTCTACATCTTTTATGAATTTCTTACTTTCTTTCCACCTAAATACTGTATGTCCTCAGGGCATCTTTACTTAAATAAGTCTCTTGACAAGCTTTCTTTGAATGAATCCTACTGTTGATGCTTCTCTGTTCTCCATGGCAATACTTACCATCTCCCACCTTCTTTCTCTTAAAAGATTTTACTAAAAACTTACATTGCAAAATAAATGTTGCCCTGAGAGGATTCTAGGAAGTTGGTTGAGTAGGTCAGAAAATTTGGGGCTCTCCAAATTTTCTCCACAGAAAAAGACAGAACATTACCTCAGACAGAATGTAGAGCAGTGGAAATAAACAAAAATCAAAGTAAAGCAGTTCTCCTAAGACAATCTAAGAAGCTTACCCACACACCTGGTGAATGTGGGAACCCTCCTGTCTGTGGGTATTAGCAGGCAAGCAGAGTCCCTGGTTTCAGTCTCAGCAAAAAGAGGACAACTGTATAGCTTACAGCCACCAGAGAGAAGGCAGAGAACAAGAGCTTATGAAAGACAGCAAGTCTGGGTGCTCTAGTTGTGGTTTAGGAGTGAAGAGAAGAGCCCAAGATTGAGCCCTAGGAGAGACCACAGAAAATAATAGAAAGAAGGACTGAGGTTCTGGTCCCATATCTTGGGACCAGAACTTGATCACACCAATAGCTGCTAAAATAAATAAATAAATATTGGGGGGGGGAAGGAGTAAGCTAAGGAAAAAGAACCCAACCAACAGTCAGCTGCTATGGAGATAGAACAGATGAGGGTTCAGATTCAGAGGAAGATAATGGACCTAAAAATGTCATTCCTTTTTCAATGAAAAATGTCAAATGGGAGCAATCACAAAAAAAAAGATTTCTTGAACTTAAAAAAAAAACAGATAAAGACTGAGGAAAAGTTTGGTTTTTTGAATGAAAGCAATTTAAGAAAATTATGAAAGTCAACCAACTTGAAATAGAGAACCAAAAGCTGAGAGAAGAAAATAATTCCTTAAAATACTATAATTGCATAATGGTAAGCTAATGACTTTTTAAGCACAAATAAATAATAAAACAAAATCAAAAGAAAGAAAAATTAGAAGAGAATGTGAAATATCAGAAAAACTGATCTGGAGAACAGATAAAGGAGAAATAATAAAAGAATATCAGACTACCTGAAAATGACAATACAAAAATTATCTTGATATGATATTACAAGATATTATCAAGGAAAATTAACCTAAAGGTCTAGAACAAAGGCAAAGAAGAAATAGAAAAAAAAAATCTACTGATCACCACCTGGAACAAATCTCAGGAAGAAACTTACAGGAATATCATGGCCAAGTTTCAAAGATCCCAGGTAAAGGAAATAATATTGGAAGCAACAAGACAAAAAAAATGTTTTTAATATCATGGAACTACAATAAGAATTACATAAGACCTCACGGCTATTACACTGAAGGACCACAGGTTGTGGAATACTATTATTTCCCAGAGCAAAAGAGCTGCATTCATTAGAAAGAATTTCTTTACCCAAGAGCTCCCTGTGCCAATGAAATCCTATGTCCCATCCCCAAACTGAAAGTTTGGTTAACTTTATTGTTCTTCTCCAACCAACCCCTACCAAAGGGAGGAAAGCACATGGATTGGTGAATAACCTACCTAGGTTTGCAGGTCACTCTATATAGGAGGCCATACCTACTATCGTCTGCTGCCTTTACATGTGTATTAGTTTAAAGTTAGAAGAAGTAAAACATGTTTGATAGTAGTTCCCAAAATTTTATTTCCAAGGACTTGGAAATTGTACATCCCCTAAAAGACTAGAAAGTTAAAGCCTTCACAGATTTCCAATCTCCTCCTTATCTACCTCATCTCCAAAGCTAGGCATCATGGTGAACAAGAGTTTAAAAAAAATAAGAAAAAAAAAAATCAAGCATTTATTATGTACAAAGAACTGTGCTAGTAGGTGCTAGAGACATAAATACAAAGACTGAAGTAGTTCCTACCAGTAATGAGCTTAATTTCTAATTTGGGAAGAGGAATACATATAAAAAAGGTCCAGCATAAACATAATATGAATAAATTGAAATGTAGACAAAATGGATAATTACAAGATAATCCAGGAGGGAGGACACTAGCAATTGGGGGGAATCAAGAAGGGCTTCATGGAGAGGATAGTTCCTGAGCTTTATCTTAGTGGAAGAAAAGGATTCTATAAAGCCCAGGAAAGGAGTGAAGGCATCCCAGTGCAAAGGCCCAGAGATGGAAAATGGGGGTTGTGAAGAGGAGTTTATAACTGATAAGAGACAAATTTGGCTGAGTTAAGGAAGTGGCATGGTCAGACCTCTGCTTGATGAAAATTGCTTCAGCAACCGTGTATGGGAGGAGCTCTAGGAAGAGGGAGAGACCTGTGCTGGGGAGACCAAATTAAAAGGTTGTTTACTGCAACCTAGGTGAGAAGTAATGGTGAGGGCCTGAATTCCAATGCTAACTGTGGAGGAAGGGAAGGTGCTGAATGGGAAAGATCAGATCAGTCACATAGTGAGCATGAGGGATAACGAGGAGGCAGTCCTCATGTTCTATTGGTATTCAACTAATGTCAAGACATGTGTACAAGACCATAAACACATGGGCTATCCCCACATTTATGGTTATGGGCAAGGACTGTGTGGGAGGAGAGAACAAGATTGAGTTTCAACTTGTAGCATTACAGAGAATACTGCCCTAAATGCATCCAAGGATCAAAATGGCTAAATTTCTTCAACATACCTGAGTGACATATTGGGCTGGAAGGACGGCATACCCCACATTGCCTGTCCCAGGGGCTGGAGCAAGAACAGTCCCTGGGGGGAGGTTAGTGAGGTTCGGCTGAATTTGTGGCAGTGGTGTGGCTGGCATAATAAGCCGTTGTTGGGGTTGGCTAGTTGTAACTATCTGTGAGCTTGTACTGATTGGTTTGGGAACAACCTGAAAAAAAGAAAAAAGCACATTAAGTTTAATGAATTTTTTAAAAGCACTCTTCAATAAAAATTTAGGGGGCAATTATTGATCATCATGTCAGAGTCAGAAGTGAACTAGGCCAACTAAACCCCAGACCTCATTTTACATATGAGAAAACTGAGGCACTCAGCATAAATAAGGTCAGAAGGTGTTATGTGCAAAAAACATTCATTCTAAAACTAACAATCAGAGATGCAGGTATAACACTATAGCAACATTTTAGGTGGGCCAAAAAAACATCATATAATACACACTTGTTTGACAGTTTGTGCTGGAACAATTGGAACTGACATCCGAACAGGGGCTGCATTAACCACTACTGGTTTTGCTGCTAAAAAGAAAAATACAAAACAGGAGTTACTTCTTTCTCTACAAAATGCTATCAAACTCTTTACAGAAGTTATATCACAAAATAGGACTTTTCCTAAATGAAATTATAATTCTGCCCAAACAGTTATATCCATTATTTAAAGATAACATTTTTAAAGATCACTTAGGAATATCCTATTAACTTTGACGTTATACTCATAAAAGATTCTAGAACTCTTTGTTATCCCAAATCATGTTTTAAGTCACCAATCCATTTTGCCATAACTTTAATTGCTATTAACATAACTGCCATAAATTTAAACTAATAGATTTTTTAAAAACTTATGTGTAGAACGGCAACAACAAAACTATATGATGATCAATTCTGATGGACATAGCTCTCTTCAACAATGAAATGTTTCAAATCACTTCCAATTGTTCACTGAAGAAAGCCATATACACCCAGAGAGAGGGATGTGAAATATGGACCACAACATAACATTTTCATACTCTCTATTGATGTTTGCTTGCATTGTGTTTACTTTTTCTGATTTTTTTTTCTTGTAGATACGATTTTTCTTGTACAACAATGATAAGTGTGGAAATATGTATATATATATATGTTCGATTTGTCAAGTATTTTAACATAATTAACATGTAGTGGATTTCCTGCCATCTAAGGGAGGGGTGGGGACTAAGGGGGGAAAATTTGTAACAGAAAGCTTTGTAAGGGTCAATGTTGAAGAATTACCCATACATATGTTTTGCAAATAAAAAGTTTTAATAAAAATGATAACAATAATAAATTTATGTGTAGGAATGCCTTTTGTTGTTGAGTTATATTATGTTTCCATTTACGGTTTTCTTGATATAGATACTGGAGTGGTTTTGCCATTTCCTTTTCCAGCTCATTTTACAGAAGAAGAAACTGAGACAAACAGGGTAAAGTAACTTGCCCAGGATCACACAGCTAGTAAGTATTTGAGGTCAGATTTGAAAGCCAAGTCATCCTGATTTCAAACCTCCTGTTCTATCAACAGTTCCACTTAGAGGACCATTTTCCAATGGGCTAAATTAATTATATCTATACTATTTTATCTTACCTGTCCAAGGAATATATTTTAATCCCCACTGCTTATTCCCTTATCAGTTTTCACAGGAAAAAGAGCATTGCTGACTCTTCTCAATAAAGATTCCACTGTGTTTCTACAGTATGCAGAGGCACAATGTATTTCTAAACCATGGTCTCCAGATAGAACACAGTATTATTCACATAATCTTGGCTATTTAAATTTTTACAATTAGAGGTTTTTTTGTTTTTTTGTTTTTCCTTTTTTAAGTTTGTAGAAGATCATATAAAAAAGGTCTGTGAGCAGCACTCTTCTGGGTTATTCAGATGCTGGAGGTGGCTGTCAAGGCAGCTACCATCCTAGACAATGCTTTTATAGCTACAGATGCCCATACACCAACAAGATAAAATACAGAGGGCCAAGATTCTTTTATGACTAAGCCATTCCTTTAAAGGAAGTCTAAAATTTAGGAAACTGCACTAATTCTGCATGGAAATTGAGAATGCTACTCAGTGCATTACAGCCACACTGTAAAGGCTACCAAAAACATGGTCTCTTTGGGTGTTTATATCATCATCCTCACAATGACTATTTCACCAAGCCACTGAGTGTCAGAAGCCCAGAATCAGCCCCAGCCCCCTTTCTGACTCCAAATGTAGCATCTCTCTCCCTATGCCATCATTACATTGTACAATATCATGCCTTAGTCATAAGAGACAGCCCTGTGAAGCCTTCATGAAAAGAAACTACATACTGAAGACAGGGAAGTAGAATCAGCTAAGTATTAGTTATCTAGCTACAAAAAAACAAAAGAATATCAACATCGGTATGGAATGGTATATTAAGTAAGTAGTGGTGCCAAAGGCACCAAGGAAGCACTGAGTTGATAAGAAAAAGGTGAGGAGAGACAAAGATATGAATCGCACTTCTAACTATCAGTGGTTGTATCACTACGGACAAATCAATTAATTTGAGCCTCAGCTTCCTTATCAGAAAAAGAGGTAAAATGGTTTGATTAGAGGAACAACTGATATAATGGACACAAAAATGCTTTCTTAAATTACTAAATAAAGTATTATAATTGTTATTAAATAATGGAAGTCAGAATGAAGAACAGCTTGAACCAAGACAAAGGGCTTATTCTTAGAAATGTTAAATGTGGGGTACCTGTTAATCTGGAGTTAAGAACACCAGGAGGAAAGCAGAGATTTGTGAATTATTTGGATAAAGGTAGTAGGTGAGGAAATACGAGGAAGAACAAAAAAGGAAGAAGAGAACTCTTCTGTAACACACGTATTAAGAGGCTGGATACGATCAGTCAGGATTATAAAACAGGAGGTAGCAGTTTCATTAAAACCTAAAAAAAGAACCACCTGGAGGACTGATGGGGAAATCATGAGAAAAATCATAGCTTTTATGGTGATGCATTAGGATGTTCACAAACCCAGAAGAAAAAAGAGGCTTAGCAGTACTTAGATCTCAAGCTATGGTATGAAGCAGTAATCATCAAAATAATATGGCATTGGTCAAGAAAGAAAGGCTAATCAGTGAAAAAGAAAAGGCACACAATATATATAACACAAGTAGCCTCATGTTTGATAAACCCAAAGATATCTATTGAGGCAATAACACTATTTAAGACAAAACAAAACAAAAAATGTGTATTATCAGAGTACCTTGCTGTACAATTTTTTTTTCCTCCTAATTTTTATTCTATTAGTTTTGTGTGATGCACAACACACAGAACTGGAAAGTGAGAAAGCACTAGCAGAAACTAGGTATGGAACATCTCATATTGCACACCAAAATAAACTCCAAAAAGATACAGAACTTAAATATAAACGGCAACATCATAAATAAGTTAGAAAATCAAGGGGAAAATTGTTTTTTGAATGAATAAGGGAAGAATTCATGATCAGAAAAAGTTGATAAAGCAACATTTTAAACAATTTTGATTTCATAAAATTTAAAAGCTCTCACACAAAACCAACATAATTAAGATTTGGAGAAAAGAAATAATGGATGGGGGAGAACCTTTTAAAGTAACTTTCTCCAATTAACAGCTTTAGCAAAACTTCAGGATAAAAAATAAATCCACACAAATCATCAGCATTTCTGTTACTAATGAAGCCTAGTAACATAGAAAGAGAAATTCCATTTAAAATAACTGAAGACAAAATAAAATATCTGGGTGTCTACCTGCCTATACAATTACGAAACACAAATATTTTCACACAAATAAAGTAAGATCTAAACAACTAGGAAAATATCAATTGCTCATGGATAAACCAAGCTAATATAATAAAAATAACAATTCTAGCTAAATTAGGCTACTTGTTCAGTGCTATACAAATCAAACTGTCAAAAAAGTATTTATTTTATAGAGCTAGAAAAAATAATAAGAAAATTCATCTGGAAGAACAAAAACAAGAATATCAAGGGAATTAATGGAAAAAAAAATACAAATGGCAGTGGCCTAGCAGTACCTAGCAGTACCGAAAATTCCATTATAAAGCCATATGGTACTGGCTACAAAATACACTGATAGATCAGGAGAATAGATTGGATACACATGATACGTAATCTAACATTTGATAAACCCCAGAACTCTAGCTTCTGGAATAAAAATTCACTATTTCACAAAAATTGCTAGGAAAACAGGAAAATAATTCTCTCAAAAACTCGGCATAGACCTACCTCCCTACCTCTCACACCCCATACCAAATAAGGTCAAAATGGGCACATGATTTAGGCGTAAAGAAGGGTGATACTATAAGCAAATTAGGAGAGAAAGGGATAATTTACCTATTAGATTTCTGGAAAAAGGAGGAATATATGGACAAGAAGAACTAAAGAACATTATGAAATGCAAAATGGACAACTTGCATATATAATTTTTTTTGTACAAACAAAACCAACACAGCCAAGATCAGAAGAGAAGCGGGGGGGGGGGGGGGAAGTTTTTACAGTCAGTGTTTCTGATAAAGGCCTCATTTCTCAAATATATGAAGAACTGAGTCAAATTTATAAGAATACAAGTCATTCCCTTACATGAACTGATGCTGAGTGAAATGAGCAGAACCAGGAGATCATTATACACGGCAACAACAGTACTATATGACGATCAATTCTGATGGACATGGCTCTCTTCAACAATGAAATGTTTCAAACCACCTCCAATTGTTCACTGAAGAAAGCCATATACACCCAGAGAGAGGGATGTGAAATGTGGACCACAACATAACATTCTCATACTCCTTGATTGATGTTTGCTTACATTGTGTTTCCTTTATCTGATATATCGTTTGTGTAGATAAGATTTTTCTTGCACACCAATGATAAGTTTGGAAATATGTATACATATATTTGATTTGCCAATATTTTAACATAATTAACATCTAGTGGATATCCTGCCATCTAGGGGAGGGATGGGGAGTTGGGGGGAAAAATTTGTAACGGAAAGCTATGTAAGGGTTATTGTTGAAGAATTACCCACACATATGTTATGCAAATAAAATAAAAATTAAAAAAAAAAAAAAGAAATTAAAAAAAAAAAAAGAATACAAGTCATTCCTCAATTGATAAATGCTCAAAGGATATGAACAGATAATTTTCAGATGAAGAAATTAAAGTCATCTGTAGTCATGTGAAAAAATACTTTAAGTTACTATTGATTAGAGAAATGCAGATTAAAACAACTGTAAAGTACGATCTTATGCCTCTCAGATTGGCTATGACGGGAAAAGATCATGATAAATGTTGGAGAGGATGTGGGAAATCTGGGACACTAATACAATTGTTGGTGGAACTGTGAAATAATTCAAACATTCTGGAGAGCAATTTGGAACTAAGCCCAAAGGGCTACAAAATTGTGTATATTCTTTGCTTCAGCAGTGATACAACTAGGTCTATATCCAAAAGAAATCATAAAAGAGGCAAAAATGTATGTAACAGCTCTTTTTGTAGTGGTAAAGAATTGGAAAATGATTAGATGCCCCTCACTTAAGGAATGGTTGAATAAATTATGGTATATGAAAGTAATGAGATATTATTATTCTACAAAAAATGATGAACAATCTTATTTTAGAAAGACCTGGAAAGATCTACAATAATAATGCTGAGTCAAACAAGCAAAAGCAGGAAAACACTGTACATAGCAACAGCAAGTTTGTGTGATGATCAACTATGACAGACTTAGTTCTTCTCAGTAGTTCAGTGATCCAAGGCAATCCCAAAAACCTTTGGATGGAAAATTCCATCTGTATTCTGAGAGAGAACTATGGAACTGAATATAAATAAACACATACTGTTCCTTTTTTCCCCCCTTTTTCTTCTGTTTTTTTTTTCTTCATAGTTTTTCCCTTTTGCTCTGATTTTTCTCTCCCAACATAAGAAAATATGTAAAAATATGAATCTACATGAGTAACCAAATTTTTTAAATGCTGCTTTTACATGTAACTAGGGAAAATAATAAAATAAAATCCAAAGTGAAAAAAAAAAAACAAAGTAACTTTTTCTGATAAAATCTTGTCTTCAAGATACATAAGTAGTTAAATTGATAAGAATAAGTATTATCCATATAAGTATTATAAGTATATTATCCAACTGATAAATGATCAAAGAATAAGAATATTGTCAAAGGTATCACTGTTCTAGTCCCTCAGATTCACAACTTAGGTGTCATATTTGAGTTTTTGCTCTCACATATCCAATTTGTTGTCAAGTCCTGTTGTTACCCCACAACCACTACTTCTCTCTTCTGATACTCTTCCCACTCTACTGCAAGTAAGTCTTTCCCCACTCAAATCCATCTTCCATTCAGTTATCAAAATGATCTTCCTAAAACACAAGTTTATCCATGTCATCTCTTTATTCAATTATGTCCAATGGCTCCCTAACACCTCCAGGGTCAAAATCAAATCTTCTGTTTGGTATTTAAAGTCCTTCATTAACATAGTCCCTTCTACCCTTCCAGTTTTCTTCTATCTTACTCCCCACCACGCAATTTTCAATCCAATGACTGGCCTCTAGTCTGGCCTTCAAGGCTCAGCTAAAATCTCATCTGTTACAAAAAAACTTTTCCAGTCACTTCTTAAGAGGGATAGCACTAACAAACATTCCTCTAAGATTAAACCTTATTTTTTAGGGAGTACTGTCAGCAACATTTTTTTTAAAGTTTTTAATAAGATTTTATCTTATTTGTACACGTACATGTGGTGTCTCTCCCAATAGATTGTGATATGCTTGTGGGCAGATTGCTATTTTTTGCTTTTTATCTGTAAGCAATTAATAGTAGAATTGACCCCTCATATCCAATCAGTTACCAAATCTTACACATCTTTCTTATGTATTCCATTCTCACCATTCACTCAAACATCACTCTATATCAGGCCCTTATCACCAATTAGATGGACTATTACAACAGCCTCCTAATTGCTTCCCTGCCTCAAGAATTTCTCATTTAACTTATTCTCCAAATAGATGCCAAAATTGCAAATCTGACTATGTTATTCTCCTACTAAAATTCTGGTGGCTCTCTTTGGTCTCTAAAATAAGATATATATAAAACCTTATGTTTGGGCTTCTAAAGCCTTATGCAATATGAGCCCAAACTAATTTCCAATTCCACTGTACATTACTCCCCTTGTTGTATTTTATAGGCCACAAACACCTTGTCTTTTTCTCTTCTTCATACAAGATCCTTATTTCCAGTCTCATTTCTGGAAATACACTACTTCCTTATCTGTCTTATACTTCCTTCAAGACCCTAATTAAAAAGTTCTACTAATTGTGTCCAATTCTACATTATATTTCTCACAATCCTGCTATTTTACTTGGCAGGGCCCTCCCTCCTTAATGACTTGGTGTTTTCTATTTTGTATATCCTTATGTAAGTAAATTCATTTTGAACATATCCACTATGTCTGACAGAACATAAGCTCCTTAAAATTAGGTTCTAGGGCTATCAAACTGTGCATACCCTTTGACCCAGCAGTGTTTCTCTTGGGCCTATATCCCAAAGAAATCATAAAGGAGGGAAAGGGACCCACATGTGCAAAAATGTTTGTGGCAGCCCTTTTTATAGTGGCTAGAAACTGGAAAATTGGAGAATGGCTGAATAAATTATAGTATATGAATGTCATGGAAACAACCAGCAGGATGATTTCAGAGAGGCCTGGAGAGACTTGCATAAGCTGATGCTGAGTGAAATGAGCAGAACCAGGAGATCATTATACATGGCAACAACAAGATTATATGATGATCAGTTCTGATGGACATGGTTCTCTTCAACAATGAAATGTTTCAAACCAGTTCCAATTGTTCAGTGATGAAGAAAGCCACATACACCCAGAGAGAGGCCTGTGGGATCTGAGTGTGGACCACATCATAGCATTTTCACGCTTTCTATTGATTGCTTGCATTATGTTTTCCTTCTCGGATTTCTTTTTCTTATAGATCACATTTTTCTTGTACAGCAAGATAATTGCATAAATATGTATACACATATTTGATTTGTCCAGTATTTTAGCATAATTAACATGAAATAGACTTCCTGCCACCTAGGGAAGGGGGTGGGGAGGAGGGAAAAATTTGTAACAGAAAGCTTTACAAGGCCAATATTGAAAAATTACCCATGCATATGTTTTGCAAATAAAAAGCTTTAATTAAAAAGAGAGAGAGAGACAGAAAGACAGAGACAGAGAGAGAGAGCTGTAATCTGTACTGGTAGCAAAGAGCTAATGCACACTGATAGACACACAGTATCTGCTGATCTGCATTTATTATCACTGGCAGTTCTAAAACTATAACTTAATAAAAAAAAAAAACAACTGCAAAGATACAAACTAAATTTAATTTCCACTTACTTTCAGCAATGAGTATTTACTTAAGGACACTTCACATATTTTAATAGGCCTTAAGTAGCTCTGAAGGAACTGTCAATGATACCCACAACCAGCTTTTAAGGAAGAAATCATGTCCAAAGTTGAAAACTTTTTATGCTAATACAATAATATTACAAAACCCCCATTTTCATTGATCTCAGAGAAAGGAATGATTTACACAAACAGATTCCATGATAAAACAAGCACACATTTGCCAGGATTTGGTACCTCGGGGGGGGGGGGGGCAAACCCAATCATTTAATTGTCTTATGAGATGATAAAATTTAAAAAATTTAAAAGTAAATGATGCTGAAGGTGATCTAAAATTCAGAACTTCAAGAAACAATAATGAGAAATTGGCTCTCTCCAAATCCAAGTTACCAAAAATCAAAACGGACAGTAGACCTTCTGGTAATGACAAAGAGACAAAACATTTAGTACTATGTATTAAATATTTAGAGTTCCAATTTCCTTCCAAGTTCTAACTAAGTAGCACTTATAATCTGTCATATTTTCCTGTTATCTACATTATCAAAAGATTCAAAGCTGCATTAAAGTGAAGGCATTTTTTCATAGTTTTAACATTTAAAAGATCAAATGGCTTTAAAAACATGAAACTTATCACTATGACAATAGAAAGAAACTCACCTTGCTGTAGAGGCTGAGTGTTTGCACTGGGGTTCTGACTAGATGGCTGGGCTGAACTACTGGTGGTGGCCGTTGTTGTAGCGGTAACAAGTCGAACATAATGAAACTTGCTTCCAGGCACTTGAATCTGCTGAACATTGGGAGCAGTTGCCAGAGGAATAATAGTCTTAAACTGAGACGTACTCACTCCTCCAACAGTGATGGTCTGTAAAGCTGACTTCACTGCCTATTTAATAACACAACATAGTTATCATTAATCAGAAGCTTAAATATTTGCACTGTTATTACAATCTATCCCTGTCAAGTAAAAATATATTATATGTAATCCTAAGTTTTAAGAATAGCCTGCTCAAAAGGAAAAGGAGAGAAAAGGAAAAGCTAAGAATACAGTAATCCAGAAGGCAAAGGATCAATCACTCAATCAGCAAAACTGAACATAATGCAACATTGGGGGAGGGGCAAGGAAGCAGGGATGGGTATTATAAATCTTTAATGACTCCCAAGCATTTTTCATGAAATCTCCAGATCTATGTGAAAACTTTGAAATACAAATACAAGAGTTAAGAGCAATATAAAAAGAGGGATCAGGAAGTTCTGATCAACCAAGATTCCAAAGTACTCATGATGAAAACATGCTACCTACACTTCCTGAGAGAGAAGAATGGACATAGCAGGAAATTGTTTTGCTTGATTATGCATTATTAAGTTTTTGGTTTTCTTTGTTTTTCAAAAGGAGTAAAGGAGTAAGGAAATAGGTAGAAAAGATTTTTTTTTTTGGCTGAGGTAATTGAGGTTAAGTGACTTGCCCAGGGTCACACAGTTAGGGAATGTTAAGTGTCTGAGACCAGATTTGAACTCAGGTCCTCCTGACTTCAGGGCTGGTGCTCTATCCACTGCACCACATAGCTGCCCCAGGTAGAAAAGATATTAATTAGGTTAAAAAAAGAAGATATAAATTGAATGTAGTTAAGGTAAAAAGGGATTAACTGAGAAAAGATTCTTTGCAGCAAATTTCTCTGCTAAAGATTGTTTCCAGATGAATATAAAGAATGGATTCAAATTTATAAGAATAAAAATCATTCCCCAATTGTGCCACAGAATATAAATAGGCAGTTTTCATTGGAAAAAAAATTGAAACTGTCAATATGAAAAGAATATTCTAAATCACTAATAGAGAAATACAAATTAAAACAATTCTGAGATTGTACCTCACCCTCAGAATGGTAAAGCTGACAATGAGGAAATGATAGATAAAGGAAATGATAAATGATACAGGTGCAACAGCTAAGATAGGCACTGATGGTTTACACAATAACAACAAAACTGTAAAGACCAATCAGAATTGGAAGACTTACTCAACCAACCATAATTTCTGATAACCAACTATGAAGCATGTCTTATCCATCCAACCAAGACTTAAGATGCAGAATGTGATATACATTTTACACAAAAATGTGGAAATGTTCTGCTTGATTATTACTAGAATTTTTTTTTCTTTTCAAAGGGAAGAGATAGGAAGAAAATATAAATGCTTGTTAATTGAAGGAAAAAAGTAAATAAAAAAGTGAATGCCTACTATGTACACAACATCATGTAATGGGCTGTTAGGTAAAAACAAAGGACAATTACAAATAGCTCCAGAAAGAAGCCAACAGCTAAATCAAAGCTAAAAGACTGCTTATGCATCTGGTGATGGAAAAAAAAAATCTGATGCTATAAAGAACAATACTGCACAAAAACCTGAAACGTAAGCTTTATGAACCAAGATAAGATGGGTACGGACAAACAGAAGATAGAAAGATTTAAACATCAACATAATAGATGTCAGTGAACTTAAAAAGACAGGGAGGGGTGAATTTTTTTCTTATTCCTTTTTAAAATTATTGATATTTTCCTTTTTTTATAATAGCTTTTTATTTTTTCAAAATACATGCAAAGATATTTTTCAATATTCACTCTTGCAAAATCCATATTTTCCATATTTTTCTCCCTCCTTCTTTACCTACCTCCCCCCCAGAGAGCAAGTAATCCAATATATGTTAAACATGGGCAATTCTTCTAAACCTATTTCCACATTTATCATGCTGCACAAGAAAAAACGGATTCAAAAAAATAAGAAAAAAATAAGTAAACAAACAACAAAAAAAAGGTGAAAACACTATGTTGTGATCCACATTCAGTCCTCACAGTCCTCTCTCTGAATGCAGATGGCTCTCTCCATCACAGGTCTACTGGAACTGACTTGAATCACCTCATTGCTGAAAAAAGCCAAGTCCATCAGAACTGATCATCACATAATTTTGTTGCAGACTGTATACAATGTTTCTTTGGTTCTACTCACTTCACTCATGTTCAGTTCATAAGTCTCTTCAGGCCTCTCTGAAATGATCAATTCTTATAGAACAATAATATTCTATCATATCATTCATATACCAAAAATCTATATACCACTCTCTGACTGATGGGCAAACACTGACTTTCCAGTTCTTTGCCACTACAAAAGGGCTGTTACAAACATTTTTGTACATGTGGACCTCTCTCCCTTTTTTATAATCTTTTTAGGATGTAAGCCAAGTGGAAATATTGCTGGATCAAAGAGTATGCACAGTTTGATATCCCTTTGGGCATAGTTCCAAATTGTTCTCCACAATGGCTGGATCAGTTCACAACTCTACCAATAATGTAATACTGTAGCAGTTTTCCCACATCCCCTCCAGCATATATCATTACCTTTTTCTGTTATTTTACTGCTGTTTATTTTCAAATCCTATTAAGAGGATTATGTATTTTTCCCAATTACATGTAAAAATAATTTTCAACATTCATTTTTATAAGATTTTGAGTTCCAAATTTTTCTCTCCCTCTCTTTTCTACCCCTTACCAAGTCAGCAAACAATGTGATATAGATTATAAATATACAACCATATTAAACATATTTCCACATTAGTCATGTTGTGAAAGAAGAATCAACATGAAAAAATCAATCATGTTGTGAAAGAATACATCAACAAAAGGAAAACCACAAGAAAGAAACAAGAAAATTTTAAGTGAAAATAGTATGTTTTGATTTGCTTTCAGACTCCACAATTCTTTCTTTGGATGCATTTTTCATTATGAATCTTTTGGCACTGTCTTGGATCATTGTATTGCTGAGAGGGAATGGGTGAATTTAATTCAAATGATTATTACATAGACAAATGTGGACAAAAATCCTTTAGAAAAGAAAAATAAGCAAACAACAACAACAAAATACTGACCATAAAAGCTACTATGGTGACAGGGAAGCTCAAAACACAAAATCAGATATCAATGACCTGAAAACAGCCATAATCAAAGTCCCAAAGAAAAATGCTGACTGGATATAAGCCCAACAACAATTATTAGAATAAATAAAGATTTTTTTTTGCAAGGGGGTGGAGGTGGCTTTAAGCAAAACAAAATAAAATTGTCTCATAACCTTGCAATTAATACTGTGTGCAATATTCTCCTAATTCTGTTTACTTCACTCAGCAGTAGTTCATGTAAGTTTTTTTTTCTGAAACCAGCCTGCTCATTAACAATTACTAGAAGAAATAAAGATTTTATATTTTTTAAAGCAAAAAAATAAAAAGATTTTAAAAATCAAATAAAAGCAATAAAAGAAAAAAATTTTTAAGAAATAAAAGCAATACAAGAAAATTTTGGAAAAAAATTAACAGCTTGTTAAAAGAGGTACAAATATTGAAGAAAGTAACTCCTTAAAAATCAGCACTAGACAAATGGCAAAAGAGGCATTAAAATTTTTTAAGAAAATACTTCCTTAAAAATTATAATTGGTGGGGGCAGCTAGGTGGCACAATAGATAGAGCATCAGCCCTGAAGTCAGGAGGACCTGAGTTCAAATCTGGTCTCAGACACTTAACACTTCCTAGCTGTGTAATCTTGGGCAAGTCACTTAACCCCAATTGCCTCAGGGAAAAAAAATTACAATTAGTCAAAGGGAGGCTAAAGACTCAATTAAACATCAAAAAATAATAAAACTAACTCAAAAAAACTAAAAAAAAAATGAAGAAAAAGTATATATTTCTCATAAGGGAAAACAACTAAAAAATAGATTGAGAGATAATTTAAGAATTATTGGAAAATCTGAAAGCCAAGATCAATATTTCAAGTTTTTCAAATATTTCAATTATATTTCAAAAGATTCTATAGGAAAACTGGCAGATATCCTAGGGACAGAAGCAAAACAGAAATTGAAAGAAGGGGAGGGAATAAATAAGAATACATCAAATTTCAAAAGTTTCATATCAGGGTTTGTTATCCAAGAACATGAAGGTGTGTACATATGTACGTGTGTATACAGTCCATAAAACTCATTCCCAAAAAGTAAATGGTCAATGGATATGAAATTACAAACTACTAATAATCTTATTTAAAGTACAAGGGGCAGCTAGGTGTCACAGTGGATAGAGCATTAGCCCTGAAATCAGGAGGACCTGAGTTCAAATCCGACCTCAGACACTTAACACATCCTAGCTGTGTGACCCTGGGCAAGTCACTTAACCCCAATAGCTTAGATAGATAGATAGATAGATAGATAGATAGATAGATAGATAGATAGATAGATAGATAAGTAAAATATTCTACAAATTACTAATATGAGAAAGGAAAATTAAAATTCCTAAGGTCTTATCCCATACCCTAAAAACTTGCAAAGATTACAAAAGATAGAAATGGTCAGTGTTGGTGGGATTGTGGGAAGATACTACTAGCAAAATGGCAGTACAGCTATGAAGCTGCAAAATCATTTTGGAAGGAAGATCTGGAATCCTGCAAATAAAGTATCTAAAATGTCCATACTGTTTTGTTTTGTTTTTGGCTGAGGCAATTAGGGTTAAGTGACTTGCTTAGGGTCACAGAGCTAGGAAGTATTAAGGGTCTGAACCAGATTTGAACTCAGGTCCTCCTGACTTCAGGGCTGGTGCTCCAACCACTGCACCACCTAGCTGCCCCAAATGTCCATACTTTTGACCCAGAGATTCTACTTAGTGCTAAGTGTATATAACCTAAGGAGATCACTGAGAACAGAGTCCCCACATACATTAAAATATTCATAGTCCCACTTTTTTATGGCAGTCAACAACTGGAGACAAAGTGAAATGGTCTCCATGAAATGGAGATCATATACCAATTATGGCATATGAATGCTACTATTATGGAATATTATTGTGCTATAAGAAATGAAGGACATGACAAATACAGAGAACCACAGAAAGATCTGTATGGACTAATGTAAAATGAAGTATGCAAAGTCCAGCAAACAGTATACACAAAGGCTATCACAATGTCATCGGAAAAGATGACTACAAAGAATTACACAAAACAAGTATGGTCTCAAAGAAGAAATGTGAGAAGATGCTTTCCCCTAATCCTCTGCACAGATAGAAGGTCCACAGCTGTGAAACCTTACACGTATTTTCTGATTTTTTCAATGTATTGATTGATTTTGCAGTTTTTCTTTTCCTTTATAAATACTATCACATGAGATAGTTCTCTAGAAGAGAGAACAGACTCAGGGAAAATAAAAGACATCAATAAAAATTGATTTAGAACAGTAACTAAGGTTTAAATGATTTCCTGTTGGACTAAGTACAAATCAAGGGTTCCTCCTTTAGGCCTGGCATCCTGATCAAGCTCACCTACATGGCAAACGTAAAAGGCAGGGAGTGCTCAGTCCTAACAATGCCATGTCTTTTTTAGGCTACTGCTAAGTAAAACTCCTTCTATTTACGGTTAGATGAAAGGAGCATCTCATTACATTCCAAACCCAAACCTAAACCAGCATATCCTCCAAGTTCAGACAGCAGTAAGTAGAGCCAAAGGATATTACACGATGGATGAGTGGAAAAGCCATATGGAGGATTTGGAAGTCCTATATATATACTCTGATGCCCCATACCAGGAAAGGGCACTCTGACTC
This sequence comes from Myrmecobius fasciatus, assembly GCA_023553655.1. NCBI lineage: Eukaryota > Metazoa > Chordata > Mammalia > Dasyuromorphia > Myrmecobiidae > Myrmecobius > Myrmecobius fasciatus. The sequence continues at coordinate 29,186 of JAJPUD010013325.1, forward strand.
TGGAGGACCAGAATGTCTGTGGACATCTGGTATCTAGAGATATATGTGGATGTGATTGATCTGTGTCTTACAGAGGCCATTAGATGGCAATGGGAACAAGGCATGAGATTCAAAGTCAGGAAGATGTGAGGTCAACTTCTGCCTAATTCAATAATTGCGTGACTCTGGATAAGCCACTTAACCTCTCTTAGTCTCAATTTCCCTATCTGCAAAGTGGGCATAATAATAGCACCTCATGCATAGGGTTGTTTTGCTATGAAGATGCTAAAGGACATGACATATAAAGTGTTGTTCAAACTTCAAGTAAATAGCTTATAAATTCTAGCTATTATTACAACTATAAAATTAAGAACTGTTATTAATGTTTTGCATGATTTCATATGTATAATTAATATATTGCTTACCTTCTCAATAGCAGGATGAAAGGCAAGAGAGAGGGAGAAAATTTGGAACTCAAAAAAATTTTTCTAATACAAATAAGTAAATAAAAAGCTCTTCCCAGATGATAAATGTTATGAATGCTCACTTGTTGATTTTGCAAAGCCATGTGTAGCCAATTACTACTTTGAAAGTTCTCTGGGTATTATGCTTGAAATGCTGACATTTCTAAAAGCTGTAACTCCTGAACTTTGATTCTTTGGCTCAGGGCACTGGGGGATACAGACCTACCTAGTGTGGAGAGGCACGGATGAAAACTATTAGAATTGTCTGCCCCAAAGGAAATAATTAGTTTGAGAAGAAACTAAGAACATGGTGAAACCAAGTGTTCTCACTGCAACTAATTCATGATTTAACTCTCTAGTCTAACTGACTCACAAAGCAGAGAATCTTGGCATCTACACTAGGGACAAAGAAGTGACTCCAGTCGCCTCCCTGATAAATGAGAGTGGCACAGGGTGCAGAGGGCATTGTCTAGTAAGTGATATGACATTTCTGATTTTGGTGAAAGCTTTTTAAAAAATCAATGGCCATCCCTAAGAACTATCTATGTGTACCCCAGCTGATTTGCCAGGGAGAAGGGGTGCCCCATCAGTTTAAAGATTGAGAGAAGTTTTGCTCTTGGCTTCAGAACTATGAAATAAGATTTTTACACTAAGACTTCTGGTACAGGGTAGGAGCCTTTGCTGAGGGGATCCCAGCAAAAGCTGCAGGTTCCCCCACCTTTATCTTAGCTGAAATGACAACTGCTCAAACACAGCAGTTAGACCACAAGTAATATTCTAGACAATTCTTGTAGAGGGCCAATATTGAATAAGCCCATGAACATGTAAGAGTCTAGTCCAGGTATTACTTGAGACCTGCTTTCTGTTAAGGCAAGCCATTCAAACAAATTTTTGAAAGACATACTTGGGATAAATTTAGAATAATCTTAATGGAAAATGCATGTGATAGCAACAAGGTATCACAAATGTTATTTACAACTCTGTTTTGACAAATATCCTGCTATTGATAAATTCTGTTATTAATGACTGTTATGATAAATATCTTGTTACTGCTAGTTTTGGTGAATTGAAATGTCAAAGTATGGTCTATGCATTAACTTATGTATATTATATCACCTGGAGGTAGCTGGTATTAATGTAACACTAAAGAGTAAGTTAATATAGGGGCAGCTAGGGGGCACAGTGGATAGAGCAACCAGCCCTGAAGTCAGAAGGACCTGAGTTCAAATCTGGTCTCAGACACTTAACATTCCCTAGCTGTGTGACCCTAGGCAAGTCACTTAACCTCAATTGCCTCAGCAAAAAGGAAAAAAAAAAAAAAAGAGTAAGTTAATATAAAATGTAAACTAGGGGCAGCTAATTGGTGCAGTGGTTAGAGCACCAGCCCTGGAATCAGGAGGACCTGAGTTCAAATCTAGCCTCAGACACTTAACATTCCTAGAAGTATGACCTTGGGCAAGTCATTTAACCCCAATTGCCTCAGGGGAAAAAAAAGAGTATATAAACCCTGGTGCTCAGATTAATAAATGAAGACTGCAAAGCATATCTTCTGCCTGGTCTCAGATGTTCATGGAGCTGGACTCCTTTTTTTTCTTTTTCTTTTTCTAGGATAAGAGAGCCAACACTGATGCTAATCTAAAGATCTTTAACCTCTGAGGCAGCCCAAGGGGTAAGCATAAGGCTCAGAAGGCCAGAAGCCACACACTGAAAGTCTAAATGTCACTCCCTTGTTGAAGCTTTCTGGTCACCTAAGTACAAAAGCCAGAGCATGCAGGATCAGGAATTTTTCATCTTTTCATCACACACTTCTGAGAAGGCTCTCCTCAATGGAGAGTGTAGAGGTCAGGGAGCTATGCCCAAATGAATCCATGCTTGCACAGATAATTTACAAATGCCATTTTGGGGCTTATTTTGCCTACCCAGGACAAAGCCACCTGTTCCACTTGGAGATTTCATGTCTCAATCTTAAATTAAAGGGACATAATGCCTATTATCTCTAGATACCTATAAAGACCTGTTGCAGAAGTCACCAAATGGGGGTGGAGGCATTCAATGAGAATTACTAAACACCTGTTACGCACAATGCTAGGTTTTAGGAATACAGATACAAAGAATGAAAGGAAACCTGCTCACAATGAGCTTGCATTCTAATGGGACTGAAACAAGCACATACAGAAGAGGAGAGAGTACTGTCCAATGAGAATTGAAATATAAATTATAGAAATTTTAAAAAGCTAAGCAGAAGAGTTTATATTTTATTTTAAAGGGAATTAATGAGAATAAGATAATTAAGAGCGTCAAAAGAGATTTTTATGGATCTGGTTGTTAAAGAATGGAGTATTTGGAAAAAGAATTGATAGTTAACTGATTTTATCTGGTTAATGCAAAAATACCAAGAAATGAAAATACAAAAACAAATAAAGTAGCTATTGGTATTGCTCTCATCACTGCCAAAGCCTTATTACTTGGCCACAAATGAATACAGGCTCTGGATCAATATGGCTTACTACTGGGTTATGATCTAAGTCCCTAAATGCATTTAACAACTGTATCTCTATCTGGCGATCAAATGCCATATTTACCAGTAACTACGGAATGGCAAATGGAGAGTTCAGAATTTCTTATGGATACTGCATAATGATTCTCAAGTCATTATCCTGGGAGGCTCTTAAACACAGAGGTATGGTAATCAAATGGAAGATACAGAAATGACAATATCACTTAAGGTATTAAACTACCTTGGCCTGGGGACTAGGGAAAGTGATGAAATCCACTCTTGGCTCCTGTGGTGGCTTCCTCTTATAGGAATGAATTACTGAAACAGCCACCATAGACACTAAGAGGCCATCATTATGAATGCCATATTGGGTAACCCTACCTAGTGTGGAGAGGCACGGATGAAAACTATTAGAATTGTCTGCACCAAAGGAAATAATTAGTTTGAGAAGAAACTAAGAACATGGTGAAACCAAGTGTTCTCACTGCAACTAATTCATGATTTAACTCTCTAGTCTAACTGACTCACAAAGCAGAGAATCTTGGCATCTACACTAGGGACAAAGAAGTGACTCCAATCGCCTCCCTGATAAATGAGAGTGGCACAGTGTGCAGAGGGCATTGTCTAGTAAGTGATATGACATTTCTGATTTTGGTGAAAGCTTTTTAAAAAATCAATGGCCATCCCTAAGAACTATCCAATTCAGTTTAGGAAGATTCTGATTACCCTTTCACAATGCTTCCTTGGAATTAAAAGTCACCAGTGGACTACCACACGATGGCTAGGCAGGACTATCAAATGAAGGGCTGCTTATTTCAACACAAGGATGACATCTTGATCACTAAAATCACGAAGGATGTAGCCCATTCTTTATATCTGATAGTCCCTCACATGTGGACACAAGGGTAGAAAAGAACTGCAACGGTGATTCAAGATCCCACAGACAAGTTGTCCCCAAACTGATACCCATTTTAAATTAGGTAATGAAGGATTCTATAAATAGGGCAGGTACCAGAGCTCTTGATCATTAAACATAAATGCAACGTTCAATACCAGGCAAAGTTGGGTCTGCTAGAACTAGCTCTTTATATGAGATGGTAGTTTCAGTGCAACTGAGAAAAGTGTCAGGTAGTCCATTATTATCCCCACTGAGAAAATAGGTGCCTGCAGATTCTGACTGGCTGCTAGAGCAAGCAGGAAAGGCTGAATTAACAGATGGCTCTGCCTGACATTATGGAGACACAAAACATTACAATTGCTGCTGCCATTAAACCCAATGAAAGCTGAAAAAAAGAGCACTCACTGCAAAGGGCTCAACTTCATGCTGCACTTGGTGAAAAAGTGTCAGCCTAATTAATGACTGAAGGAGTATTTACAAATTGTGATCTTTTCCACTATCTCATGGACAAGGACCTAGTAAGTGCAATATGGTAGTTTATATGAAGTCTACGTGGGGGGGTGGGGGGGCAAGGCCCATGGGAAAAATAATGACAAAACCTCATGCAATGTAATCATTGTACAGATGTACAATATATAGGATCCAACCTTAAATTGATCAAGTGAATAAGAGTTGCTTTATCACTTCCAAATGCCTTGCTCAGTGCTGGACCCTTATTATGTGTACCTGTGACCCACCTATACCACTTTAAGAAATGAAGTAATGCCTCCTCAGGCTATGGAAGGGGTGGGGGTAGGATCATACAGTCCTATTGGACAGAAATGGATGCTTCTCATTAGCTAAACAGCACAACTACCACAACTGCAAAGAAAGTGAAGGATGACATCCATCCCTGAAAAGGTCTATCTACAAATGCATATACAAATGCAAAAAGCAGACCACACACAGACCTGACTGCAATGACCATGACTAACACCTTCTCTGGGAAATGAGGCAACTGATCAAATCAAACATATGCACCTGCAAGTATCACTTGGGCTATTAGGGGGAAGATGTTGTTACCTTTTAGAGCCTTGAGCCAATTAATATTATTTATTGTTATTAATGGTCATTACTATTACATTCTTAGTATAATTTTTACAGTTTCAACAGCCTATGATATGTAAATGCTAGTCCCATTTTAGAGATGAGGAAACAGGATCAAGGAAACTAAGAGACTGAAGTCCATGATTATACTGAGGTCTGTTGTGACACTGTGCTACACACTTAAAAAGTATAGAAAAGTAGATGACACACTAAAAAAAAAAAAATTAAGAGATTAATCACAATACCTAGAATTTAAAAAAAAACACAAAATAACCTTTTTACCTTATTGGGAGATTTCAGAGGTGAGATGGCTATTTTGTTTGGTGTCTGTGCTGTAGAAGTGAGAGTCGACCCTATAATGCCACTTTCAGATATGGTTATGGTCTTTGGGGGAGTCCCTGGAGCAGACTGTGATAGAACTCTCCCTGCAAAGGAAAGGAAGGTGGTCAAATAATAGTATGAGCCTTCCTCAAGTGTACTGTTAGAGAGTTAACTTTATTTGTATTAATTTATGCTCATAAATTTGTATGACAGGACTGTGATCTATAATCATAGGGAATGAACTCAAGTAGGGTAAAATTAAACAAGTTAATGACTTTTATTTACCACATTGAACCTCCAATCTATAAAAATGTGTTAGAAATAAAAATTTGAGATTTACATGAACGGAGAGAATTGGAATCTGGGTTTCAGGAAGCAACCCCCAAAAGCATTCTATTCCTGAACTTTGACACTAAGCACCATGTACTATGTTGAGTGTATTGTAGCCAGACTAAAAATTTCATCTGAAGATTCTTATTGTAGTCACTGAAAACAAGTTGCCATTACATTTTTGTCATTTGTAAGGCTTGAGGTCAATTTTGTATTAACCCTTCCAAATATTCCTCTCTTCGATAATATTCAAGTGTCCCTGCCATCTAGGGGAGGGGTGGGGACTGGGGGGGGGGGGAATTTGTAACAGAAAGCTTTATAAGGGTCAATGTTGAAGAGTTACCCATACATATGTTTTGCAAATAAAAAGCTTTAAGAAAAAAATAATAATAATATTCAAGTTTCTCAATATGTGAGATTGTCCCAATGTTTGCTTTTTAAAATGCATATTGTGCCAGTCTAGCTGTGTATGCCCTTTTTTGTGCTAACACAACCATCTTTTCCAACTTCATATCTATGATGCCATAAGCTGGCAGATTAGTTGCTTTTAAAAAAAAGTTTCATCTTGTTTAATTCATAGATATGGAGCTAAAAGAAAGGAAGAGTAAGAAGGAGAAATGATATTTGACAATTTTTTTTAGTTTTCTTTCCCTGAGAGGGTTAAAAAGTCAAAGTACACAGTCTTTACAAAAGCCATCTTCCTCTCCATTTCTTATATTGGCCCAAGAATTTTTTTTCACATTTTGACTCTAACATTTGAGTTATATTGTTGAAAACTTAAGAAGATGCCATATCCAGCAGAAAACCACCGGAACAACAAAGGGCCTAAGATTCATGTCACTGAAAGAATGAGACATTTTCAGCCTGATGAAGAGAAGGCTCAGGGAGGCCATGATGACTGTATAAGTATTCTAAGGACTGGCATGTAAAAGAGGAATGGAACTTGCTTTATTGGGCTCTGGAAAGCAGAACAGGGACAGGGTGGTAGGAAGGTGCAAAGAGACCAATTTCGGATTGATGTCAGGAAGTTATCCAAAATTGGAAGGGACAACCTTGACAGAGAGCAGGTTCTCCCTGTTACTAATGACAACAATGATTTCAATAGTGATATGTATATTATAATAATAGTAACAGTGTCAATGAAGAGCTTGACAAAATCACTTTGTGAGGGAGGTGCACTAACGATCCTCATTAGAAAGGAAACTAAGCCCAAGAAAGGATTCGTGAGTACACAGCTAGAAAGGGTCTACAGCAGGCTTTGAAGTCAGATCTTCCTCTCTTCAACCCTCTATCCTCTCTGGAGATCTTCTAGCAAAGACTAAACAACCAATTGTCATGCATATTGCATATGAGCTAAACTAGAAAACTTAAGGAGATCCCTTCAACTCTCAAATACAGTGATTCCATTTTTTGGCCCCAATTTTATGTAACAAGATATTTTCACAGCAGTCTAATATGTTTCTGATATTTACTGGTATTATTGGTTCAACAGCAATTTAAATCATGTATTAACATCTTGTCAATCACAAACTCAAATATAATCTAGATATTCTAGCAACCAAAGCAGGTACAAGGCTATTGGAAATCAAAACTTCTGATGGTTTTCAAGAGTAGTTTGTTTCACTGCTAAATACAAATGTAATTATCTGCACAGCTAAAAGTAATCTTGCTACCAAAAAGAAAAAAACAAAAAACAAATAAAAAAACCTCTTTACATCATTATTTACAATGAAGAGATTTTCAAGCTCAAAGCACGTTAGTGTTGAGCCACATACAAAATAAACAATTTCTAGTCTTAAAAAACATTAAATTGTAAGAAAATAAACCTCCTTCCCAAAACAGTAAATTCTTCCTATGCTTGCTATGTGACAAGCCAACAATAGGGCTTATGTGTTGTTTTTAGAGATATAAACTCAAAAAAAAAAAAAAAAAAAAAGGTGTAAATAAGAAAGGGAAAAAAATTAAACAAAGCCTCTTAATTTTTAATTGAAACACTATGCTCCAAAGTCTAAAGACATAACACATATATTACACAAGTACTATGCTCCCAGCACCTGCAGTGTAAGGTCCATGTTTTGAGGAGTTTTTTTTAATGCATTTGACGTTTTAGAGTTTGTAATATTTTGTAATATTGAAATATTTCATTTGAGGAATCAAATTCTACAGTAGCAGAAAAAAAGCTCATTTTGCCCAGCTGAGTTCACACTCTTCTGTAATATGGGACATAGGTCTTTTACATACACTGAACAATCATAACTCCTTGAGAGCTAAGCGAAGCTTATATTCACTACCTTTCCTTTCTCACTGAATGTCTAAACAGGAAGATATTTTAAAATGCTGATCAGTTTAATGTAAATCTCTATAAAGTATAGGTAAAAATGTAGCTTAAGAAACAATAAATAAATACAACCTGCGATGACTGGTGATACTTGAGTTGTTTGTCCTGTAACTGCTTTACTATTAATTGGTTTTGCAAAGATTAGCTTGGTGATCACTGGACCAGAAGTTGGTGTTCTTGTCTTCTTAGCAATCTGAAATGTATAAATAACTGTGTAGATAGCTATAAAGCATTCATTTACTTAGAATTAAGACAGCTCTAGCAAACAATAAACATTATACATGAATGTTAACAGCAAAAAATAAGAATTTAATTCAACAAATTTCAGTTGTATTCAAAGGTTCTGATAAAGATTTCATTTCTAAACTATATAGAGAATTGGCTCAAACTTATAAGAACTCATGCCATTCTCCAACTGATAAATGGTTAAAGGATATGAACAGACAATTTTCAGATAAAGAAATTGAAACTATCTCTAGTCATATGAAAAGGTGCTCTAAATCACTATTGATCAGAGAAATGCAAATTAAGACAACTCCGAGGTACCATTACACACCTGTCAGATTGGCTAAGATAACAGGAAAAGATAATGACGAATGTTGGAGGGGATGTGGGAAAACTGGGACACTGACACATTGTTGGTGGAACTGTGAATTGATCCAGCCATTCTGGAGAGCAATGTGGAACTATACACAAAAAGTTATCAAACTGTGCATACCCTTTTATCCAGCAGTGTTTCTACTGGGCCTATATCCCAAAGAGAATGTAAAGAAAGGGACCCACATGCAAAAATGTTTGTGGCAGCCCTTTTTGTAGTGGCAAGAAACTGGAGACTGAATGGATGCCCATCAATTGGAGAATGACTGAATAAATTATGGTATATGAATGCCATGGAATATTACTGTTCTGTAAGAAATGACTAGCAGCATGATTTCAGAGAGGCCTGGAGAGATTTACATGAACTGATGCTGAGTGAAATGAGCAGAACCAGGAGATCATTATGCACAGCAACAACTAGATTATGCAATGATCAATTCTGATAGGCATGGCTCTCCTCAACAATGAGAAATTTCAAATCAGTTCCAACTGTTCAGTGATGAAGAGAGCCATCTATACCCAGAGTGAGGACAATGGGAGCTGAATATGGACCACAACATGGCATTCTCTGTCATTTTTTGCTTGCATTTTGTTTTTTCTCAATTTTTTTCCTTCTTGATCCGATTTTTCTTGTGCAGCAAGATAATTATATAAATATGTATATATATATTGGATTTAACATATATTTTAACATATTTAACATGTATTGGACTACCTGCCATCAAAGGAAGGGAGTGGGGAGAAAGAGGGGATAATTTGGAACAGAAGGCTTTGCAAGGGTCAATGTTGAAAAATTATCCATGCATATGTTTTGTAAATAAAAAGCTTTCATTTTAAAAAAAATTTTCAGTTGCTAAAATATTCACACTTAAAAATTCCACAACTAATGATATTGCAAAGCTCTTTTCATTGTACAATATGATATTTAAAATTTCTGGAATATAAATTAATGATCAATCACAAGCAAAACAACAACATATTTAATAAGTAAGACACCCTTTGGCTTCTTTTCCCAAAACATGAATGCTAAAAGAAAAAAATAAGATAGAATCTAGTATCATAGTATACTATTTTCAGTCAATAGTGAAGTCACTTTCAAGTAACAACTCAGGCCTATAGAAGTATAATACAAATACATATTAAGGAATAATTTTAATTTACCCCCCCAAAAAAAAATCCTCTTCCTATAGTAAAGTAAATACGCATAGCTAACTGAAAAAAAAAAAAAGAAAAAAAAAAAAAAAAGGAAATTTTTATAAATAACAATTCCTAAGAATTCCTGAAGGAAATTATCAGGTACTAAAGAGTTCTTGTCTCAATTAACATACAGCTCCCCAACTTACAGACTTAAAGTACTTTCAGGTTGCACAAATACTTTCTTAAATCCAGAATCAAGAATTTATAACAATGATAGGTTTTACACACACACACACACACACACACACACACACACACACACACACACACACAAACCCCTAAGTTTAAAAAATACTTTAGATATATCACCTCATTTATCCTCCCAATAATCCTATTATAGCCCCACTTTTATGGATGAGGAAACAAAATTAAAGGCGTTTAGTGGCTTGGCCAAAGTTAGCTGATAATAGAGGTAAGGTATAGATCTGTCTTCTGCCTCCAAGTCCAGTACTCTCTATTTGACACCATACTTCCTAAAAGGAACATTATAACATATATTACCAACATGAATGTGAGCAATATAATGGACATAACACAGAGCAATGAAATTTTCTGCTCTGGAGGCTCAAATTTCAAACTGAACTATTTTAATGAAATATATTTATTTTGCATTATGAATGCAAAATCCTATGGGGGGGGGATGATGGAAAATAGGGAATGTAACATAAGATCTAACAAAGGGCCTGATACAATGAACAATATGAAGAACTATAATTGAATTTAAACAAATTAGCACACCCCTAAGTAAATGCTCAGTTAATAGTATAATGAGAAGTGAAAAGTAGCCCTCATTTACCATTAAAATGTAAGATTTTTAAACTGTTAAAGATTTTATTGTTCTGATTGATTGAACGATTAATCGATTGAACATTAATGGATTTCAGGTACAAAAATGGTGGTATATACTTAAAGTTCTTAAAAAATTGATAAATAATTTGCCTTTTATATATACATATATATATAATACGTATATATATAAATAATATATATATTATATATAATATATAATGATACATAATAATATATAATATATAATAATATAACAATATATAAGTAATATATATATACATAAGTAACAATAATAATAATAAGAATTAGTTTTCATGATACTTTCTATGACTAATCTATTTGTAAGTGTTTGCTAATACAAATCCTTTCAAATAAAGAATTTTTAAAAATTAAGGTAATATTCTACCTTCCTCTTATCAGAGAGGTATAAGAACTACTAAGGTAGACTGCTGAATACACTGTCAGACAACATCACTATAATGGATGTTTCTGTTTTTCTCTGATGACAAGGGAATGTTCAATTATTAGGAAAGAATACGTTTTTTCAAAAATTACCTTAATGTTGAAAAAAAAGCATCAATAAAACTTAGTTTAAACAAAAAAAGTTGTTCTAAAATTTTAAAAGTTCATGAACAATATAGTGTCATCACTCCCCTATGTTTAAGGATATTAAGCCAAAGATCTCCAGTTCTGTGTTGGAACCCAAGACCTCCCATATAAAGACGGGGAGAAAAGGTTTGTTCTAATTGGAACATAATTACATTTGGAATGAACACTACCAAAGTATAAAGGATAATTCTAAATAAACTTATTTAATTAGAAAACAAACAAAAATCACAAAGAATTATGTAAATATCCATTATTATCAATAATAAACTAGAGCAAACATTTAATATGCTCTTTCAGCTTCTTGAAAAAAAGCTTTATTGATCTGCTACTTTCAGTAAACACAAAATTCTGAATAAGTAAAATGTTATAGGTAACTTAAGAAAGCCCCTTGAAATAGCAAAACTATTTCAATCTTTTTTTTGGAAATTGCTCAAATGTTTGTTGAAAGATTTTTTTAAAATCTACTACAAATTTCTGTGCTTTTATAAACAATTTTTAAAATCTGGTCTATATCAGTGATTCATTACTGTAAGTGAACTCCAAATGAGTGAACTCCCTCTAGTCCATTCTAACAGTTCTAAGAGCTGTCTGGGGTGCTAAGCCACTAAACAATTTGCACAAGATTGTATCATCAATGTCAAAGGAAGAACATGAACTCAGGTCTTCTTAGGCTCCAGGAAGGTCAGAAGGAACAAGGTCAAGGGTCTGCTCTTAATGAGAAAGGGGACTTTCTTTTCAGAAATCAGAAGCAGGTAGAGGGCATTGATTTCCTCATCCATAAAATGCAGTAATGCCTGTGGAAGCTACAACTTGAGGTTTTGGTGAGAACCAAATAGGGTACGTTCATTTAAAGCACTCTGAAAACTTTAAGGTGCTCTACAGATATACAGCCTGCTCTCTACTCATTATCCCATACTGCCAATTACTGTCCATATTTAAATCTTTTTCTCATAATTAATTACAATGATTCTTATGCCCCAATTACCTCAGAGGGCCTGCAGTATTATCTATGGGACCACTGACCGCTAGTCACCCCAGAAAGTTCTAGAACATTTTATGTTCTGTGCAGTATATGGGGCTGCAATTGGGTGTCAGTGTGACCATACCTCTCGAGTAACATACTGCACAATCAATTCTTCCTGATGCTTTGATTACACCTTCTTCCTAGTCCACTAACCAAGAGCTATTGGCCTTTGACTCTTTCTATCCTAGAAAACAGCCTTAGCTTGCTAGGGGAAACCAAATAACCAAGAATTGTGTGAAATGGTAAATATTCTATACACCTGAAAAAGGAAAGGGGTAAAATAAAATGTATGGGCTTTGCATTATGTGGGGAAGCTAAATGATACAGGGTCAGAAAGACCTGAGTTCAAATCTTGCCTCAGACACTTACTAGCTGTGGAGTCACTGAACCTCTCTCAAGTCTCAGTTTCCTCATCTGTAAAATGGGGATAATAGTACCAACCTCACAAGGCTCCTGTGAGGATTAAATAAGATAATTTAAGTAAAACACTCTGCAAATCTTAAAGAATTATGTAAATATGAGCTTGATCATTATTACTGTGTTGGGCATTTTCCATAGGTCTAAATGTTTTGGCTTACACCTCCAAGTGTGGAAGTCTCCTTATAGCTATTAATAGATGTAAAGACATTTTATAATAATAATTTTATAAAAAATGACAGGAAGACAGTCTAATAACACAAGTTATTCAGGAGAACAAGGTTCTAGTTACAAAACATTGTGCAAAAAAACCCTTATTATTTATCAACTTAGCCATGCAACCTTTCTAAGCTTCATTTATGCCTCATCTCCAGCTTCTATTTCCTGTCCTCACTTGGAAGACTGAATCTGAGAGAGCCATTACTGGCTACATACTTGGGGATCAAAGAGAGAAGCCAAGTGTGAACGGGAAATAACCAAAAGTAGAACCCCAAAGCAATGGTAGGAGGAATGTTCCAAAGAGAAAAAAAAGCTTCAATGGACAAGGAAGTTCTTTATTGAGAACAAAGAAGATCATAAGAGTTAAGCAGTCAATCTTACGTAGATTACCTTCTACCTCAGTGTCCTACCCATGATACAGCAAAAAAAGGTACAGGTTTAATGGATCTCCAAAGCTAAGGTTTACAGTGATCCACAGTCAAGGGACAAAGATCTGCTTATTTCTATTACCAAAGACAAAATTTTGTTCCATTACTGCAAAGGTATCCTTGGTAACTAGTTAATAAGAATGTTTCTAATCATGCATAAAAAGCTTCCACTAAAAACACATATATACACAAAATACATATTTTAATGTTAAAAATTAAATTCAAAGAAATCCTTTAGCTAGCTAATTCACAAATTGAAAATTCTCCTATACAATAGGCATTATTTTCATGTATACACTAAAAGCAACATTCAAAAGTTATTTGTTGTTAAGGAGCTAGATATAAACCGCCCTAAATACATACTTACAACTTATCAATGTACATGCATCTTAATAGACAATTTTTTTTTACCTGCACTGTTTTTAATTGTTGAGTCTGTAACACAGAAGGCTGAGTTGTAGTATTAATCAGTTGATTTCCTGGAGTAAGTGCTGAAACACCAATGACAGGTTTCATTTCTGGCCTTCCTCCAATAGTAACTACTTTGATTTGTTGAGATTGCACTTTAGAGTCTCCTGACTGTGTTTGAGATGTGGCTTTCTGAGTCTGGGACAGCTGGTTATTGGGTAGTGCTAAAACAATTGGTGGGCCAGACTTGCCCAAAGTTGTTACAATTAACTTCTGTCCATCTGGTTTAATTGTTTGATTGCCAAGTTTAAGATCAGATGTCTGAGATCCTCTGTTTAAAATAATCTGATTGGCAGATATAGTCACAGGTGTCTGGGCACCAAGTTTTTGAAGGCCACTTGGAAAGGCTGCTTTTACAGTATTCAAATCTGTTTTTGTAACTATAGTATTCCCAACAACTTTGTTAGTGTGGTTACCAGACACTGTGACTGGTTCTGTTGTAATAGACATGGCTGTGGTTGCAGATTCACTGGATGAATTTATATTGACAATTTCTTGCAGGTCCGTTTCCATGGGAATTGAATCTCCCATTGGGGATGAAACAATAACAGCCTCGATACTATCATCTTCCACTAAAGTTATACCAGTGTCCATGATCTCCTCTGGAAGTAAGCTGTTCACCTCAGCTGACACCACCTCCATGATAGTTCTTCCACTTGCAAACTTGATAATCAGGTACTACAATGAAAATGTGAGAAAAAAAAAAAATCAGCTAAAACAAGTAACTGAGCTTCAATAAGGAAATTATTATTTGCAAAAACAAAATTAACATTCCAAAAAAATTCTTACCAAAGAGAGATTTTTTTTTTTTTTTTGGCCAATGTAATTGGGTATTTAAAACCAACTTTCCCTCCAAGAAGGGAAAAGTTCTGAGATCTAGCCACATAGATTGCTGGGAATTGTAGTTCCCTGCCAAAGTGAGTCTCCTTTACAGGACAGGACAAGACAGTGAATTTGAGATTCAAGATAAACTTGGAAAGGAACAAGCACCACAATGGCAGCTGGACAGAGTAGAGTTCATGATGGTATGATGTGAGAGAGGTCAGAGCCTGGGGATGAAGTTTGGCTCCAATAGTCACAGTATCTACTTATCCAGTAGATAAGTAGAGTATGATAAATATGGTTGGAAGCTAGTATTGTCAATTCAAAAAAATCTGACCAGACAGTGAAGTGTTCCTCCCCTTTCCCCCTGTCTTCAATTGGCATGGATATCCCACATGATTTATTATCTTGTAAACTATTCTTAAATCTTGATGATTTCAATTGAAGGAAAAAAGGAAGGCAGGCAGGCAGAAAGGCAGGAAGGCAGGAGGGGAGAGGGGGGAAGCCAGTCTATAACTACTAGGCAATTCATGTCTAAAATAGCTAGGATCACATCCTGGGAACACCGAGGTGGAATTGGGAGACAAACATGGTTTTGATTTTATTAACAACTTTTATAAATATCTAAGTAGCAGAAGATTAACCAAATGACTTAGGTCCATTTACCCTAGGCTTTTGAGAAATAAATACAGAATCAAATAAGTTAGCAGTCTTAGCAAATGGAAGGACTCTTTCCTCAGAATTCTGTAGGCAGATTCTCCAATGGATAAATGGTCAAAAGATATGAACAGACAATTTTCAGACGAAGAAATTGAAACTATCTCCGGTCACATGAAAAGGTGCTCCAAGTCACTATTGATCAGAGAAATGCAAATTAAGACAACTCTGAGATACCACTACACACCTGTCAGATTGGCTAAAATGACAGGAAATGATAATGATAACTGTTGGAGGGGGTGTGGGAAAACTGGGACACTGATACATTGTTGGTAGAACTGTGAACGGATCCAACCATTCTGGAGAGCAATTTGGAACTATGCTCAAAAAGTTATCAAGCTGTGCATACCCTTTGACCCAGCAGTGTTTCTACTGGGCCTATATCCCAAAGAGATTTTAAAGGAGGGAAAGGGACCCACATGTGCAAAAATGTTTGTGGCAGCCCTTTTTGTAGTGGCAAGAAACTGGAAATTGAAA
>JAJPUD010013326.1:16236-28333 GCA_023553655.1 Myrmecobius fasciatus
GATAAAAAACAAGAAAGAATGTTGACCTCTAAAAAGGGATTTCTATGAGAGAAATAAGGGATCAAAGAAGAAGCAGGGATTTGCTTGGGTGGATGATAACTGACAGTGGAAAGAACACAGATCCTGACCATGTTGCTGTTTTCTCTGCAAAGGAAAATGACTTTTTCATTGAGCGTCATAGAACAAAAAATGAGTAATAGGGAGGAAGCGCCGGGGCCAGAGTGTACTTTGGTTTTTACCAAAGCTTTCAGTGAAATATCTCATACTATTCTTGTGGGAAAGATGGGAATAAGGGGAATAGATAAAACAAGGAGATTGATTCAGGATTAGTTAGACAGCTGGATCGCAAGAATAGTTATTATTGGTTCAACAGACAAAGGTCAGGAGAGCTTTAGTAGAGCACTTCAGGGACCTAAGGGTGCTTGACTCAGTACTGTTTAACATTTTCATCATTAATTTGAGTAAAGGTATAGATGAGATGCTGATCAATCGTGCAGATGATGAAATGATAGACACCACGCTGAATGGCTGAATCAGGACTCAAGCAGGTAAAGATGAAATTGGTCTCAGTCCAATAAGATGAAATTCTGAAGAGATCAATGTAAAGGCTTATACTTGGGTCCAAATAGTCAATGCCACAATTAAAGTTGGAGGAGGGATGGCTGTTCAACAGCTGTTCTGAAAAGGATCTGGGGGCTTTTGTGGGTGCAAGCTCACTATGAGTCAACAGCAAGATGGAGCCATTAAAATGCTAATGGCATCTTGGACTGCAGAGGGAGGGTCCTGTTACAGGTACAGAGAGATGACACGTTATAGCCGGCTATTGTCAGATCTCATCAGGAGGATGGCATTCAGCTCTGAACACCAGTCCTTCAGAAAGATAGTGATAAGCTGGAGAGTGTTCAGCGGAGGGCAACCCAGAATGTTTTAGGATCTGGAAACCATATCATATAAGGATTGGTGGGAAGAACTGGTAATGCTTAATCTGGAGAAGACTGGAAGTAGGGGGGCAAGCACTTACTGCTATGGGCAAGACGCCAAACTAAGCCCTTTACCACTATATCTCACCTGATCTTTCCAAACATCCTGAGAAGTAAGTGCTTTTATTAACCTTTAACAGTTGGGGAAACTGAGACAGACAGAAGTCAAGTGACTTGGCCAGACTCACATGACTACTAAGTGTCTGAGGCCAAATTTCTTCTGGACCCCAAGTCTAGAGTTAGGTACTGTGCCATAATTGTCTCCCAGCATTTGCAAAGTCTTCACTTGGAACAAGTATTAGACTTAATCTGTTTGAACCCAGAGGGCAAGGGGCACATTTAATCCGGACATGAGGACTAAGTCATAGAACTCTATTAGTTGTGTAGTTATAATGGTTATATTAGTTATAACTAATAACAATTAGTACAGTCCAAATGGTTGGTTCACCCCACTGGGGGTCTTCAGCTGGAAACTAACCCCCCCACTGAATCTATTATCTTGCGTATTGTTTCTCCGTCCAATGTGCGGAAGGCCACTTCTGAATTTCTTCCAGACATTGAGATTCTGGAATTCTGCGACTAATAAGTGCTTTGGGTAACCTCGGGACATCTGATTTTGCGACTGTAAGACATAAAATACACTTCGGTGTCCCCTGGTGACTGTCCAGGACACGGTGGGGATGGAAATCTCTACCTGCGGAGGGTCATTTTTGGGCAGCTTCCCTCTGACAACTGTAATTTGGTTTCAGGGACGAATATGAAGAAGATGGATTCTGCCAGCCGTACCGAGGGATCGCCTGCGCCAGGTTCATTGGCAACCGCACCGTCTACATGGAGTCTTTGCACATGCAAGGGGAAATAGAGAATCAGATTACAGGTAGGTCCTTCCTCAGCCACCCAACAGTCACTCACCAGCAGACATTTGCTGTGGACAAAGGGTAGTGGTGGGCTCTGAGGAGAGAGCAAAGGCCATAGCATGGTCTGTGCCCTAAGGAGAGATTGCAGCAGCTCGTTTGGAGGGGAAAACGAAGTGGGAGAAGGCTCTGAAGTGAGCCTCCTTGGACAGCAGGTCAGAGAGCCCCGGGCTGGACTCCTGTCCTGATGGGATGACCTTAGGCACTCCGATTTCCCCTCAGTAAAAGTATAAGCTTTGGGCTAGGTGACCTCTAGGCTCTCTTCCTGTTCTCAGTATATATATGATCTTAATCACGTATGTTGATTATGAAATGGATTCTACAGACTTCATGCTGCTTTTTCTCATTCTGGCCCAAATCACTTTTTTTAAACTCAAAATAAAGATGTGTGACATCATGGATCTCAGATTTAGGACCAGAAGGGATTTTAGAGTTCATCTAGTCCACACTTTCCATTTTACAAATGGGGAAACTGAGGCCAGAGGAGGGAAGTACCTGAGCTAACAGAAATAAAGTTGGGTTTCAAACTCAGATCCTCTCACTGCAAATACAGCTCACTTTTTACTGTAGCTCACAGCCCCCAAGTGCTTAGACATCTTTTGTTCTTTGTATTGTCTTGTTTTTTTTTTTTTTTTTTTCTGAATGCATGTGATCCCTCCCCAATCAGTATTTAGAGACAACTTCATTAAAGAGGCAACATGGAACAATGGGGGAAAACTCCGCACTGGGACTGGAGTCAGAAGGTCTGGGTTCAAGTTAAGCCTTTGGTAACTATATGGCCTCCCTGCTGCAAGGATCCAATGAGATAATATAGTAAAGTGCTTAGCACAGGACCCGGCACATGGTGGGTACTCTATAAAAGCTCACTCTTGTTACCATTTGTAGGCGCAATAAAAGCCCGTACAATCTCTCCCATCTCCTCGTAGGCAGGGAGTTCTTTCTAGTGTATCAGCACACAGTAGGGACTTCCTCAGTGCTTGCTGACCGCTTTATTGTTTGCTTTTCAGCCGCCTTCACTATGATCGGCACATCCAGTCACCTGTCCGATAAGTGCTCCCAGTTTGCCATCCCGTCCCTTTGTCACTATGCTTTCCCCTACTGTGATGAGACCTCCTCAGTTCCGAAGCCGCGAGATCTGTGTCGGGACGAATGTGAAATCCTGGAGAATGTCCTCTGTCAGACCGAGTACATTTTCGCCAGATCAAATCCCATGATCCTCATGAGGCTCAAGTTGCCCAACTGTGAAGACCTTCCCCAGCCAGAGAGCCCGGAAGCTGCCAACTGTATCCGGATAGGGATCCCCATGGCTGACCCCATCAATAAAAGTAAGTGAACGTGGTGAGACCCCCTGTAGCCACCCGCTGCTAGGGAAAGCTGAGGCTTGGTGGAGCCCTTGAGTCCAGGAGTTCTGAGCTGCGGTGAGCCTACAGCCAATGGGGAGTCCATTGGTACCGTTATGGCAAGTCTTAGGGCCCCCAAGCTGCCAAAGGAGGGACAAATTGACCCAGATGGAAATAAAGTGGGTCAGAGATGTCTGGGTCAATCAGGCCTGTGAAGGGTCACTACGCTTCCAGCCTAGAGGACCCACTCTACCCACTCTTAAATAATAAAAAAGAAAGGGCAGGCCTAATAATTATGCTATATAAGAGAAATAAGGGAAGTGGAGTCCATCTGCCTTTTTGCCTAGTCTAGGACCAAACCAAACTTCAGGGTTTGGTAGTAAGGGAATGGAAATTAAACTTTGACCCAGAAAAATGGGTCAATGGTGATTTAACTATTAATTTAAAACTAGAAGGCAGAGGAAAGGGACTGGGCCTGTAATGTCATTAGTATAAAGGACTCAAGTAAGGGGACACCTTCTACCAATGAGATTCAAGGATATAATATTTTTAAAGTGTTTAGCACAATGCTTTGCACATGGTAGATACCTAATTGTTCCTCCTTCTTTTCCAAATGGAGGCTGGCACCTTCTTGATCACTTACAGTCTTTTTAAAAATGATATATTTTTAATAATTTATTAAATATTTCCCAATGACATTTAAATTTTTTAAAAAACATTCTTTGAGAGGTATGGTTTCAAAGAAGTTTGAAAAGATACCTCGCCATACTTATTTGAAGAAGTGGAAAATCCAGGGAAGGTTCATTGCATTTTCAGATTTTCTCTCTTTATTATTAACTTTGCTGATTTTTTTGTCTCTTCTTTTTCTTTGATTTAAAAATATTGTTACATGGACTGTTTTTCTATTGGGAGAAATTCTGGCAAAGTAATAAACAAAAAATGTGTTTTGACAACTCTTAGTTATGGCGATAGATGCTCAGCCAGGATATACCTTATAAATAAATCTTCCTAATTTATGAAATGAATATATTGTTCAATAAAAGTTACAATAAAAGAGGAAAAAAACATTCTTTGAAGAAAATTCCTTTTTTCCTTCCTTCCTTCCTTTCTTTCCTTCCTTCCTTTCTTCCTTCTTTTCTTTCTTTCTGTCCTCCCTCCTTCCCACCCTTTCTTCTTTTCCTTCCTTCCTTCCTTCCTTCCCTCCTTTCCTTCCTTCCCTCCTTTCCTTCCCTCCTTTCCTTCCCTCCTTCCTTCCTTCCTTCCTTCCTTCCTTCCTTCCTTCCTTCCTTCCTTTGTTTACAGACATTTCTGGAAAGTCTACCACAAACATAAGGGTAAAGATCACTCCAAAAATGAATTGAGCCATTTTGAATGATAGGAGCCATATGTGCCTGGTTCTATCCTGCTGACTCTTCCTCTTCATATCTGAAACACTCCAGGGAGGGCTGTTTGCTTTTCTGACTCATTAGCTTTAAGTCCTTCCAGAAAGGTGGTGTTCTACAGGACCAGAGTCAGGGTTTCCAGCCAGCAGGAAAGGCTCAGCCAGGAGTTCTTAGGATCATAAATAAGGCTCTGGAAGGGGCTGATACCCTCATTTGACAGATAAGGAAACTGAGGCTCAGAGAAAGTAAATTACTTGCTCAAAGTCATTTTGCTAGTAAGGGTCTGAAGTTGGATTTGAACTCAGCTCTTTGGACCCCAAATCTCAGCTGTTTCCACTGTTCTGTAATAACCAGCAAGACAGATGACATGAAGCTAGAGTCAGATTATCTGACTCTGAAGTCTCACTTCTGACACTTATTGGCTGTATGACCCAGGGCAAGTCTGTGCCTCGGTTTCCCCATTTGAAAAGTCAGAGGATTGACTTAAATGTCTCATGGGCCCTCTCAGTTTGAAATCTCTGGGTCTTTCAGCTGGTCTCTCTTTCAGCCGAGTCTCTCAGCTGTTTTCTTCATCCCCAATAGGAACTCTTTCCCCTTTTGTATTTTAAGGGCAGGTTCTTTTTTGTTTTGTTTTATTTTTGGTGAGGCAATTGGGCTTAAGTGACCTGCCCAGTCTCAAATGTATGGGGCTGGATTTGAACTCAGGTTCTCCTGAGTCCGAGGCTGGCGCTCCATCCACTGCACCACCTGCTGTCCCACGTTCTTTGTTTTGTTAACTGTTTTTTGCTCCTTTCTCCCCTGTAGATCACAAGTGCTACAACAGCACGGGAGCAGATTACCGAGGAACGGTCAGCGTGACGAAATCCGGCCGACAGTGTCAGCCGTGGAACTCCCAGTATCCCCACACGCACACGTTCACGGCGGTCAGGTACCCCGAGCTGAACGGGGGACACTCGTACTGCCGCAATCCCGGGAACCAGAAGGAAGCCCCGTGGTGCTTCACCTTAGACGAAAACTTTAAGGCTGACCTGTGTGACATCCCCGCCTGTGGTGAGTAGAAAACGTCACAGGGGGAAGCCCTGTGTGTGTGTGTGAGTGTGAGTGTGTGTGTGTGTGTGTGTGTGTGAGTGTGTGTGTGTGAGAGTATGTGTGAGTGTGTGTGAGTGTGTGTGTGTGTGAGTGTGTGTGTGTGCAGGAGGTAGGATTTGCTCCGTCTCTTGTCCCACGGTTTGCCCGATCTTGGCCACTTCCCCACACAAGGCACTTTTACCCCACGGCAGATGGGGAAAGTCCCATCCCTTCAGACTTTTCACACCAGAAACTTCTCCCAAAGGCACTGTGTTCTCCCGAGGCCCGGGTGACGGGGACCTGTGAACGTGGCCGGGGCCGCCGGGGCTTGGAAGCCTGGCCCTGACTCTGCGCCCTCCAGTTTTCCACATTTTGATGGCTCTCTCTGTGTAGCTGCTCTCTGCTGCGCTCCAGTGTATTTTAGGTTGATGCATGTGACAGTAGTTTCTGCTAAGGGCTCTGTCCGTCGCCCTGACCAAACTGCTGCCCACGGGCGTCTAGGGCGCAGGAAAGCCTGGTCCGCCCGTCTCTCTGCCAGGAAGCAGGGGGCACAATACACCCTCACTTCTGAAACCAATAGGATGCAGGTGTGGAACGGGAAAGGGTCCCAGCGGCCATCCGGTGAGTGACCGGCACGCGCCAAGCACCCGGGGTTACAAAGACAAAAACGAACCAGTCCCTGCCCTTGGAAAAGCCCAGAGCAAAACGCGACCCTGTTCTTGGAGAGGTTCTGTTCTCCTGCAGGCAGAGGGGTGGGTGAGGAGGAAAGCCCGTAGGGAATGGTTTGGGGAGGTCCAGCACGCGTGACCGCAGGGATCGGGACAGGCTTGCTGTAGGAGTGCTACAATGAGGGGCTCTGAGAGACGAGGGAGGGGGAGAGTGCCGGACCCTGAGGTTTGCCCAGCTGAGGCACAGAGGTGCGAGATGGGATGTCACGGCTTGGAGCCTCTGCTATGAAAAGGTCATGTGATGGAGGCCTCCAGCCATGGAAGTACAGGGACTTCCCTGAGAGACACCCGGCTCCCACCCAGTCTGGCTGTTGTCCTTCCTGTTCAGGCCACACTGGGGGGGGTGCTGTCCACTCTGGGGGCCGCAGCTCACTCTGCACAAAGCAGCGTAATCAGAATAGGGAAGGGTCCCCAGAGAGTGAATCCATGGAAAGAATTCCGAGTGATGACTGGAGAAGATCCGGGAGGGAGGTGACATCTGGCTTCAAGTAGTGAACGACTGTCAAGGGGAAGAGGGAGCAGATGGATTCTGTTGGGCCCCGGGGACAGAACTGGCTTGTGGGTGAGAGGTACAAGAAGCCCCTTGCGGCTCCAGGTCAGGACACCCTTCCTCCCGGCGGGAGCTGGCCAGCTGGGAACGGGCTGCTCCTCCGGCTGGGGAGGGACGACCACCCTCCCAGGAGACCAGAATGTGGAGCCTTTTCCTGAACGGGTTGGGCTCCGTTCCTCCAGGGGCCCGGCTCTCCCCTCCTCTGCCCTTCTGCAAAGTGAGCATGTGCAGACCCAGGTTCTCCACTCTCCCCCGCTCAGAGATTTCCATATTACTCCCTTTAAACTAAGCACTTAATATGCATTCGCACTTAACTCTGGGCCAGGGGAAGAATAAAATACAGATGTACCATCGGGCACTCGGGTCCCCTGCGTCCCGCTCCCCAGATGGAAACATCCAAAGATGGACGTGCATCAATTGGCAGCTTTAGCAAATACCGGCTAACTCATGTGTGACTCGGCTTGCTTGGGGAAGACCATGGGAAAATGTGCTTACGTGTGGAAACGGCCCGTTCGGCGCCATAGCGGAGCTGAAAGTCACCTCAGTTTGGGGGTCTTCTGCTCTTGGGGCTTCTTCGAAGGGGAGCCCCACACAGGTGCAGCGTCAAACCGAGAGCCGCTACTAGCCAGGGAGAGAATATCCAATCCTGGGACTCCTGACTCAAGTCTCACTCCACAACATCTTAGAGCATCTAAGACTTCATCCCATCCAACGCCTTCACTTTACACTGGAAATTTCAGAGCTTCTGTGGCTCCCCCAGAGACCCACAGTGGCAAGATTGAGGATTTGAACTCGGGCCTTCTGGTCTCAAATGTAGTATTTATTCCCTCCCTGACACTCCTGATAGACTGCCTTTTACAACAACCCTCTGTGGTAGAATATCAAGGATTATCCCCATTTTGCAGATGAGGAAATTGAGGCTTTAAGAGAGAAATTGACTCAATTAGGCTCACACAGATGGAGAGTGTGAATGCGAGACAAGATCGGAGACAGAAGAAGCAGTCAGCCTCTCATCCCAAAGGCAAGATAAAAGAGAATACTCAGAGGAACCAAAAGCTTCTCTCCCACCGCTGGAGCATGCTCTTACAAAGTGAGGATGGTGGCTCTTAATTCATTTTTAGTGCCACTGAGGAGCAGCAGGCTCCATGTGCCGGGGGGCTGCCCCGCTGCTGCTGTCGAGCTCTCCTGGCTTTCAATGGCAATCGCTTTTTAGTGGGGACTATAAATTAAACTTAAAGAGTATTGACTTCCACTTAAATGGCCTCGTAAAGCCTTCGCACCGATCCCTGGAGTCAGAGGGCTGAGAGGGGACCCCAAGAGGTCATTATGTCCAGCTCTCTGCCTTCAGGCCATCGGGCTGAGAATTCCAGCAAGGGGACCCCATGGCTTAGTGTCGAGTCCCAGGATCCTCCATGTTCCTGGAAAGGAACGTGCCCCGGATGGGCTGGTGCACCATGAAGAAGGCAGAGCTGGACAATAGGGTGGGAGCAATGGCGTGATGAAAGCCCCCATGGATGGCCCCCCCGCCACGCTGAAGGACTCGGGATGAAATGGGCGACCACCAAATGCAGACTCCACCCAGAGAGCGGAGGGACTCACAGCAGGGGCGGAAGCTCTTTTCTCTTGTTTCTTGCCTTTTCATTTTTGGAACATGGCTAATGCAGAAAGTTGTTTGGCAAGACTTATGGGTATACATATATATTTCTTGTTTTCTCAATGTGAGGGGGAGGGAGAGAATTTGGATGGGAAAATGAAATAAAATGGAAAAGAAAGAAATTAAGAAGAAAGAAAGAAATGAGAAAAAAAGGAAGAGAAATTAAGGAAAGGAAAAAAAGAAAGAGGAAAGGAAAGAAATTAAGAAAGAAAGAAAAAAAGAAGGAAAGAAAGGAGGAAAGAAGAAAAGGAGAGGAAGGAAGGGATGGAGGGAAAAAGGAAGGAAGGAAGGAAGGAAGGAAGGAAGGAAGGAAGGAAGGAAGGAAGGAAGGAAGGAAGGAAGGAAGGAAGGAAGGAAGGAAGGGGGAAGGAAGGAAGGGGGGAAGGAAGGAAGGAAGGAAGGAAGAAAGAAAGAAAGAAAGAAAGGAAGGAGGGAAGGAAAGAAAGAGGGAAGGAAGGAAAAGAGGGAGGGAGGGAGGAAGGAAGGAAGGAGGGAAGAAAGGAAGGAGGGAAGGAAGGAAGGAAGAAAGAAAGGAAGGAGGGAAGAAAGGAAGGAGGGAGGGAAGGAAGGAAGGAAGAAAGAAAGGAAGGAAGGGAGAAAGGAAGGAAGGAAAGAAGGAAAGAAGAAAGGAAAGAGGGAAGAAAGGAAGGAGGGAAGGAAGGAAGGAAGGAAGGAAGGAAGGAAGGAAGGAAGGAAGGAAGGAAGGAAGGAAGGAAGGAAGGAAGGAAGGGAGGGAGGGAGGGAGGGAGGAAGGAATGTAGGAAAGAAGTAGGAAAGAAAGGAAGGAAAGATTATTGCATAGACTTCTTCAGAAAGAGCCATAGTGTCAGGGGGCAACTAGGTGGCGCAGTGGATAGAGCACCAGCCCTGAAGTCAGGAGGACCTGAGTTCAAATGTGGTCTCAGACACGTAACAGCTGTGTGACCCTGGGCAAGTCACTTCACCCCAATTGCCTCAGCAAAAAAGCAAAAAAAAAAAAAAAAAAGAGCCATAGTGTCAAAGGAACGCTCAGATCATCTAGATCATCCCCTCCCTTAAAGAGAGAGAAAACCTTCCTAGGATTACCCAGAAAATTCATGGCTGAGTCAGAACTAGAATCCAGGTCTCCCGATTCTGACCACTATCCGTTAGAACAAGCATTTATTAGACACCCACCTTGTGCCAGGCACTGGGGACAGACAAAGGCTAGACACAGCTTCCTGGACTCACAGGTCACTCATAGGCCAAAGACCAGCACCATCTTCTCATAAATTGAAGGCAGCTCTCTCCCCACTCTAACTGTAAATTCTTTATATCCCCAGCCCCCAACTCATTTCTTGACACACAGTAAGTGCTTAATAAGTGCCCATTTGATTAGTTGGTAAAAATAAAATGGATGAATAGACCTTATCTAGCTGAGAATGCATCCAATTCAGAGCCAGAGCACCTGAAGGGAGTACACTGAATGCAGCCAGAGCTTAAGTGCACCATTCTCTGGGCTCTGTCAGGCCCTCATTGGATGGGACCCTCTTTCCTCCCCCTTTCCTGCTTATTTTTGGGGCATTGTATTCCCCAGTTACATTGTAAGCTCCTTGAGGGCAGGAGCTGCCTTCCTTTTTGTGTTGGTATCCTTAGGACTTAGCATAGTACTGGCACTCAGTAGGCACTTAATCAGTGTGTGTCGGGGCTTAGCATAGCACCTGTCACTTATCAATGTTTGTTGGCTTTGTTGACTAGGATAGGACTTTGGGTACAAGGGGTCTCTCCTCTGAGACTCAGTTTCCTCATCAGTAAAATGAGCCACACTAGATTATTTCCACCTCCTTCCATGACCCAAGTCACTCACATCAAAGAAGCCTCCTCGGAGCAGATCCAACTCAGCAATTGTGCATTGCGCACAGTAGGCTTGGCTTCCTGCTATCATAGCACCCTTGTCACTGTTTAAATCTGCTTTACCTTGGAGCTGTCCCCTCCTCCAGAAGCATCCCACACATCCATGTACACATGTGTGTATATGCATGTATGTGTGTATGGATGTGCACTTCTTGGTCCTTGCCTTGAGCTAGTGATTAGCACGGGCCAGTGTGCGCAGGCGTGTTCCCAGAGGCCCGTTCCCGCCGGCGCCGGGGCCAGCTCGGATTTGTCACCGGCGTTTTCCCAGCCGTGGTGGCTGGCCGGGCCGGCCAGGGCAGATGTTTTCCAGATTGCGAACGGTGCAGTGGGTAACTGCCTTTGTCAGCAATTTCTCTCCAGCTTGCAGAAGACCTGGGACAAGCTAATTTGTCTTTCTTTTCTTCAGACCCAAATTGAACATTACAGAGAATTTTAAAAAGGGAAAACGTGGCGGGGTTGGGGGGGCTGGAAAGTCTGAAGCTTTCCGGGAGACTTCTTTTTATTCCTGAGATTTTCAAGCTGGCCTTCCGCTGCCAGCCTCCCCGTGCTTTCAGCCAGCCCAAGAACAATAGTCGCCCCAAACCTGCAGGGAAGTTATCTCTGCCAAGAATACCCCAAATAGAGTTAGGAAGAGTCAGACAAATGGACCAAACAGCCAAAAAATGTGTGCAAAGCATGAGGAGAAGTCAGGAGCATTCATTAGGCACCTACTGTGTGCCAGACAAACAGAGAGCTTCCTGCTTTTAAGGATGTCCTGGTCTAAGAGGAGAGACAACATATAAATGATAAACATACAGGGTCCTAATGGGATAAATTGGGGGTGGCTCAGAGGGGAGGAACTAAAATGGAGGAGGACCGAGAAAGGTTTCCTGCAGAAAATGGGACTCAGCTGGGCTTGGAGGAAAGTGGGGGAGGTGGAGACGAAGGGCAGGGGGCAGCCAGAGAGTGACCACTGGATGTGGGCACATATTGGGCTGCAGCAGCAGCCACGGCTGGTGTCCCTGGACAGGCAAAAGCACAGTGGGAGGTAATGTGTAAGTCGGGGCTGGGGCAAGGGTCCTGAATGGTGGGGACTTTGTAACAGTGAACCCAGGAAGTTTGTGAACTACCAGGAGGATGTAGGCAGAGCCAGGCTTGAAGGAAATCTGTGAGGCAACTTGAACCCAGGCTGGACTGGAATAGGGAGAGACAAGGAAGGGGGGCTGAGCAAGAGGACGGGACCAGGAGGCTGGGACCAAGAAGCCAGGGTCAAGAGGCCAGGACCAGGTGGCCAGGACCAGGAGGTCAGGGCCAGGAGGCCAGGGCCAGGAATCTGGTACCAAGAGGCCAGGACTGGGAGGCTGGGGGCAGGAGGCTGGGACCAGGAGGCTGGGTGTGGGGAGATGAGGATCTGAGCCAGGGGCAATAGAGGAGAGAAGGGGCAAATGTGGGGCATGTGAGGAAAGTAGAAACAATAAAACTTGACAAATGATTGAATATCTGAGGTGGAGAGAGAGGCAGGGAAGGAGGGAAAGAGACAGAGACAGACAGAGAGATAGACAGAGAGATAGACACACACACAGAGAGAGAGAGAGAGAGAGAGAGAGAGAGAGAGAGAGAGAGAGAGAGA
>JAJPUD010013326.1:28343-44857 GCA_023553655.1 Myrmecobius fasciatus
AGAGAGAGAGAGAGAGAGAGAGAGAGAGAGAGAGAGAGAGAGAGAGAAGGAGGGAGGGAGGGAGGCGCCAGGGCCACACTTGGGCAGCGAGCCTGGGTGACTGGGATAATGGCAGAACTCTTGCCAGTAATAGAAAAGCTTAGAAGGGAATGGAGGGGAGACGGCCCTCTCGGCTCGGGGCATCATGAGTCAGATGCAGCTTGTGCCATTTGATAATAAAAAAAGAAAGTGTCATTTATCTGGGCCTTTCAAATGCACTATTTGCCCCCGGAGCGGTACATGACATAAGCCATTACTGTGGGACCTTGGGTCGGCCGAAAGCAAAGAGAGATGGGAACAGAGCAGGGCAGGAGGATGGCCAGCGGCGTTTGGATCATTGATCCCATCTGTCTCTGAGTAGGAGACCCTGAGACCAAGAACAAGTGCCCCCATGATCAGTGGCAGATCAGGGCTTGGGCTGTAAATCATGCCCCCCAACGTCGTGCCATCCTCCTAGAAAGTGTCCCAGTGACCATCTTGGTCCCAAAGACAGATGGCCAGGGCCCTCCTTCCTCCTGCTCCTTGGCAGAGGGCGGGCTCTGTGGGGGGTGCAATGTTTGCCCATTGTGGCAGAATTTTTTCAAGAGGCTGATCAATTGAATAATATTTTTTCTCTTTTTCTTTTTTTTAAAAAAAAAAGTCTTCTTGATAAGGGCTGACTTTCCAGAAGGCAGAGATATCCAGGGGGAAACATAAGCAATGTTTAATGAAAGATAGCAATAAAAATTAAACTCTTTTTTTAAAAAGACACCGGTAGGTACAACCAGAGTTCTAAAGCCGTAGTGGAGCCGGGACTTTACTTTGTAAATGAACCCCTGTATACATTTATGACTTCTTGAAGGTGAGAGTGAACGTCATTTTCCCGTTGTTTTGGATGGGATGGTAGATCCAAAGGGACAGCATGGAACAACGGAAAGCGTGTCTGCTTTGGTGGGCGTCCAAGGTCCTGAGTTCAAATCTCAGTATAAAAGTATCTAGCAGCTTGGGTTAGAACCTTGATGTTCTGGCTCTCGGGGAAGGGAGTTTATTTCTTCTACTTACTGATACCGTTGAAGACTTTAGGGTTCTTTAGAGGGTATAGATCCATGAAGGTGGAGAATGGGACTGGTAAGGATACAGTAAGTGCTCAATATATGCATGTTGATTTGACCTGGCCATGATTTTTCAGAAGCCCTCAAGGGCTGGACTGGAAATTACTCTCTCTGTATTTTACTCTTCATTTTCTATATTCATGTGATTTAACCACCAAGAGAAGCTCAAGGAGAGCAGGGATTATTTTACTTTTAAGCTTAACGTCTCTAGCAGCCGACCCAATTCCAGCACACAGTAGGCACTAAATAAATGCTTATCGAATCAAATTGGACTCCGATCATGAATTTAGAATTGGAAAATGGTCATTCTTTAATGGCCCTCCAATTCAATCCCCTCATTTTACAGAAAAGGAAACTGAGCCCCAGAGAGTGATGTAATTTGAGGCTCAAACCCAGGTCCTCTGATTTCAAATCCAGGCTCCTGACAGGGTCTCCCTTGCTCCAAATTGGCTTTCAAGAGAGGGCGGTCCGGGAGTCCAGAGAATCAGAGGTTTACCTGTTGTAGGCAACAGTGCAGCCTGGTGGGTAGCGGGCCGGTGCCAGCTCTGGGGAAAGTGACGTCATCACTCCCAGCCTTGGTTTTCTTATCTGTAAAATGGGGACACTGACAGCACTTCCCTCAGAGGGGTTCTCATTAGGCTCCGAGAACACGCGTGCCGACACACTTTGTAAACCTGCAAATGCTTTCGAACCTTATGTTATCATTCTCATCATCATTGTTTTACACGATGTAACTAGGAAAATAATCAGTGTGGGGGCAGTGCCCCCTTCTCCCCCCACCCCTGGGCTCAATTACTGCAGAGGGCATCCCGGGGGGAGCCCCAGATTCATACAAAAACAGTTTTCAGGCCCAAGGGAATCTCTCAACTTTTAAACTTTTACCTTTTCAACTCTTCTGACTGAAGTCACTGCTGGTGATAGAAACAATCTGTAATCTGCCCCCCTGAGAACTCGCCTCTCTGGTCGGCCCCACCCTGCCGACCCTGCAATATTGGGGGGGAACCCCGGGGGAGGAGGATGTTAGGAGGGAGGGATGGGGGGCTTCAGAGGGGAGCCTGGGAGGGGGGAGGGATGGAGGGACCCCGGGAGAGAAGTGGGAGACCCTGGAAACTGAGAATGTTAGGAGGGAGGGATGGGGGGCTTCAGAGGGGGAGCCTGGGAGGGGAAGGGATGGGAGGAACCCTGGAAGAGGAGAAGTGGGAGACCCTGGGGAAGAAGAATGTTGAAAGGAGTGAGGAAGGGGGGCTTCCGAGGGGAGCCCCTCGACCCCGACATTGAGCATTGCTCAGTCCTGGCCAGACCCATCACGGGGGACTCTTTGGTTGTATCTTCCTCAGATTCCAAGGACTCCAAGGAGAAGAATAAGATGGAGATCCTATACATCCTGGTGCCCAGTGTGGCCATCCCTCTGGCCATCGCCCTGCTGTTTTTTTTCATCTGCGTCTGCCGCAACAACCAGAAGCCCTCCTCGCCCCCTGCCCAGAGGCAGCCGAAGCACGTCCGGGGGCAGAACGTGGAGATGTCCATGCTGTCTGCCTATAAACCTAAGGTAACGTGGGGAGGGAGGGACATACGGACCTGTCCAGCTTGGGATGCACCCGAGCTTTCCTCCTTGGGCACTGGAGGGAAGGAGAACGGGAAGGAGAGAAAGAGGAAGGAAGGAAAGGAAGGAGGGAGAGAGGGACAAAAGAGGAAGGAAAGGGGGAAAAGAGAAAGGAAGGAAAGGAAAGAGGGAGGGAGGAAGGGAGGGAGTGAGTGTGAAAACATTTATTGAGCACTTCCTCTGAACCACTGCTCACAGTGCCTCCATTCAAGCAGAATGCATTTTACTAGGAGCAAGAAAGACATCCATGCGAGGGGGGGTCACGAAGGGGGAGATGGGAAGTGAAGTCACTGGGGAAGATTCATCCTCTCTTTTTAGGAGCAATAGCAGCTTTTTTGGGGTTCCAAAGGTGGAAATGTTTGTATGTGGGGCTGGGCTGGGGGGCAGTGAAGGGGCACATGTTTTTTGGGGGCCAAGGAGGCACTCACTCATAAGACCAAGGGTCCAGGGCCATAGTTCTGGAGTTAAAAGGGTTAAGTGATCTGGGGTGCAGGTTTCTAGGCCCAGCACCCAGATGTGTGGTTGGAAGATGCCAGGGGACACAGTGAAACTTGGCTGAAACCCACTTAGGAGTAGTGAGCTCCAAAAGCCCCTCACCCATCAAGATGGCAGGTCCACAGGGTGAGAATGGCATGCACGAGTGGTCCCCTAGACCTGGAAGGCTCTCCCTCCTATTGCTTAGTCATGGAATCCCAATCACCATTCAGTGAAGATGATGATGATGATGATGATGATGATGATGATGATGATGGTCATGATGATGATGATGATGGTGATGATGATGGTGATGATGATGGTGATGGTGATGATAGTAATAACTAACACTTTAAGGATGGCAAAGCCCTTTACAAATATTATCTCATTTTTATTGTCACAGCTATCCTGGGAGGTAATTGCTATCATCCCCATTTTATAGATGGGGAAACTGAGAGTGAGAGGTGATTAGTGACTTCACACTGCTAATAAGTGGCTAAGGCTGTATTTGAACCAGATCTTCCTGATTCCACTCTGAAGGCCTTTGAGTCCGAGTTGAGTTCTGCCTCCTGCTGGAAGCCTTTCCTGATCTCTCCTTCCCTTCTTCCCCTAGATCCTTCCCTCTAAAAATTGGGATTTGTTTTCTGTTTTGTACTTCCTTATATGGCTACGGCTTGTTTCCCCCTGTGGAATTCAAGTTTGTGGAGGTGAGGGATGTATTTGCCTCTATATCCCCACTACTGAACTCAGTTGATTATCTGGTACATAATAGGTGGTTAATAAGTGAATGAAAGTGGAGTGCTTAGTATATAGTATATAGTATATGGGTGTTTGCAAAATGAATGCAAGTATTCACTTCCCATTGGAGTGCCTGATATATAGTAGGTGCTTAATAAGTGCTTGTAGAGTAAATGAAAATGGAGTGCTTAGTATAGAGTAGGTGCTTAAAGAGTGCTTATAAAATAAATGCAAGTGTTCAGCTCCCACTGGAGTGCCTGGTAGATAGTAAGTGCTTAATAAGTGCTTGTGGAATGAATGAAGTGGAGAGCCTGATACATAGTAGGTGCTTAATAAGTGCTTGCGGCATGAATGAGTGGATTCCCCAGGTCTCCCTTCAGAGCTTGACTAATCTCATGTCCCAGCTGGGTTAGGGAGGAAGGGGAGCCTGGGCTCAGCCTGGGAAAGAGATCCCCCGGCGTGGGTTTTGCTGGCGAGAGGAGGGGATGGAAACCGGAGCATGAACTTCTCTGATTTCCTTTTGTTTTCTCTCCTCCTAAGAGCCTTGGCCCGGATCTCTTTGGAGTTGTTCTCTTGTTTGTTTTGGTTCTTACTGAGTCCCTTTCCTGGAAGAGGCACAAAGAATTCTGTAGAAGCTTAATGAGCCCCCGAAATGTAAACAGCCGCCTCCAAAGCCACTCAGGGGGTCACGGGCCCAAAAGTAGTCCAAGGACCCATCCGCTGCCTAGGAAGGGACCCACATATAAGTGTGCACGCCCACCCAACATGCACTCTCCACAGGATGACAGAGTCAGGGGCCGGCAGAGCTCAGGGAGGATGTATCCACGCATCCGGGGACACGGAAGCTGGGAAAACGGGCTCCCTCTGGGGACCCCTCCACTCCCCTCCGTGTTGCTCTCTGGTGCCGGGCTGGAGCACTCACAACTTTCTGTGCAAGTTCCTTAAGCTCCTGTGCCTCAGTTCCCCCAACTCAAATAGGGATAATAGTGCCTTTCGTCATCCCTCTCTCACAAGATGGTTATATCTACCCTGCAAGTTTTAAGTGTTACTTACATGTCAATTATCCTCACAGTATAATATGATATAACATCATATTACATAATCATAAGCAATACGTGCTTGTTCAATGAATGAGTTGAACTCATCAGAAAATAAATGCCTTCCCTCTGCCTGGAGCCACATTTCCTTCTCATCTCTGCCTGCAAAAATCCTTCTCTTTCTTCAAGATTCAAGCAAAGCGCCTCAGTTTCCCCAAATCTTTCCCTTTTTCTCCCAGCTGGAACTGTCTTCTCCTTCAGATTTTCCTTTAGATCTTCACCAAACCTTTCCCATCTTCCAGGTAGCCTGTACATATTTTTTTTTGATTGTACTACATATACTAAATTGGCCTTGGTCATTCTTTGCTTGCATTTGTGGCTAGAACATGAGCTCCTTGAGAGCAGGAACCCCACGTTTTTGCCTTTCTCTGTTGCCCCATGCTTGGCGCTTCCTATATGTGTGGTGACTGTCTGACATTGTCCCCATCACTCTGTGTTCTCAGTGTGCTTGGTGAGTCTCTCCTAGTGTGCTGTAAGCTCCCTGAGGACAGGGATTATTTTTGTGCACCTCTATATCCTCAGGGCCAGACGGGGGGCTGTCTGTATCAAGTCACAGAAGCTCCAAGTCTGAAGGAAAAATCAGTTTCCATTTTAGTCCCAAACCTGGACCCGGCAGGGATGAAGACCTCCAATGAGGGGGAGCTCACCACCTTCCACAGCAGCCCATTTCCCTATGGAGCCTTCCCAGGAGTCGGGAGTTTGTCCTGATATCGGCTTCTTTAGGACTTCTATCAGTTTTGTTATTGTTGTTTGTCCTTCCTTTGCAAAAAGGAGGTGATTGACATGCACGTGAATTAGTTTAGAACCCGTTCCCTATGTACTCTGCTTAAATCTGAGGCTACAATAAAAACAAGAACAGCCTTTGCCTTCAGAGTTCACAATCAAAATGCAAACTAATATATATATATGTATATATATAATATATGTATACACACATATATATACATATATATGCATATATATATGTATATATATATATATATAAAGCAAGCTAGATTATAGGAAGTAATTATCAGAGGGAAGGCACTGGAAGTGAGAGGGGATGGGGAAGGCTTCTGGTAGAAGAAGGGTTTGGAGCTGGGGCTTAGAGGAAGCCAGAAATCCAAAGAGAAGCTTTGAAATAGACTTTTGGGGGTTGCACGTATGTTAGAATTGCTGTTTAAACACAGATTTCCTGGCAGTTGTGCATCCATCCTTCCCTCCCTTCCCCTGTGTCATGCCCAAGTGCCCACCTCGTTTGCTTATTCCCCAGCTCAGGGGATGTCCCCCCCACTGAGCTGCCCTGCCATTGTGAATTAGCAGGGCCCTAACCAGGAACCCAGAGGTGCTCTCTTTGTTACCCAGGCTTGTGTACACTATCTGTTTCCATCCCTCTTCACTTGCTTTGCTGCTAAGATGCCTCTGGGCAATGGAGGAGGAAGAGGAGGAGGGGAGGGGCTCCTTGGGGAGCCCCCAGGGAATGAGAAGAGGCTGCACAGGAGGGCTGGCTGGGTTCCATGGGTGGGATAGCGCAGCTGGAAGCAAGCCTCTGGGTTGGGCCGGGAGCCCCCTGGGGCCAGCATCCCTTGGGAGCGTTCTCAGGTTACTGTGGGTGGAAAGGTAAACTTCTGTGGGATGCTACCTCAATGGAGCTGAGCTTTCAAAGGGACAGCTGGCGTTTGTTCAGGACAGTGAGCCAGATGGGAAGCCCGGGAGATGAGGCTCTCTCTCGGGGGGCCACTGCCTACTTGGGTGATCTTGGAGCCTCAGTTTCCTCTCCTGTCAAATGAAGGGACTGGGCTCATTGATCCCCAGGGCCCTTCGGAATCAAAAGAGTTCAGACCCTCGCTCCTAGTGCTTACACTTTAAAATGGCAGCGGGAAACCCCACGCCCCCTGAGGTTGCTCCCCCTAGAAGCTAGGCTTCTTGAAGGCGGTTTGTAATTGCACCCCCAGGACTCAGCACCTGGTCACTTCTCCCAAGGATTTGTTCATTCGTTCTTTCCAAAGAGCTCATGGGACGTAGGGTCTGGAAGAGCTGGACTTCTTGTCCAGTATGATCTCTGACCAGTATGGACCACTGACCAGTATGGTCCTGGTCAGGTCCTCTCCTTCCTGGGAACCTCAGCCTTCTCATCTGTGAAATTGGAATATTAAATAGCGCCTTCCTCACCATCCTACAGGAGTCCACTAGTTGTCTAGCTGGAGCGCTCTAGGTGCTAATTCCACTTATTAAGTGCCTACTATGTGCCAGGATCTGGAGGATCAAGGACCAAATGGGACATGGCTGCTGTCCTCAAGGAGCTTACGTTGATGCTGAAAGCCAGCCTCCATGCCCTCACATCCCATTGAGATTCTATTGAATCCTTGGGTTTTCTTTTTTTTTCCTTTTTCTGAAACAAGGAAATCTGTTCTTCTCAGAGAGACAAAGGAAAGCAGGCCCTCCCTCCTGCTCTGCCTTTGCCTCCCCCTGCGACCAGAAAGCCAAGATTATTTAGCCGTCCTCCTAAGAAATCGGCTGGGCCGTCGTCACACAGGGAGATGCAAAGGGATCCATCCCATCCTCTCTTTGAGATACTGGGTAGACCTTGCTCAGCCCGACGCCCCGACCTTCTCCCAAAGCGCCCCACAGGCCAGCTGCTCTAGGGACCACAGCTGGACAGGGGGCATATTGAGGGGCTTGGAGGGATGGAGACGTTCCAAGATTATAATTCTCACTATCTGAAGACAGTCAGTCAGGGAGCAAGCATTTCTTGGTGTCCTGATGGGGAAAATGGGTGCTCCATTTAAGGCACGTACCCCCACACGATCCCCTAGCATGGCTGGAGGAGGGGGGCTCCTGGTTACTGCGGCAGACACAGATGAAAAAAAAAAGAGCCAGACAATGGCTGAATATCATTCTGGGTGATTCTTCTTCTTGTCGTTATTTTTAGTCTTGAAACTCAAACAAAAATTGTCCCAATTAGTTGGTGATTTCCAACTTTTCAGTGCCCCGTGTAATTTTAGTATTTATCAGTGTTTTGGCTGCCATATGGGTGTTTTCTATTCTAAGCAAAACCCAATGGACATAGAATAGTCTCTGTGTATTCCTAGTGCTTCACATAGGTACACAGTAGGCACTTAATCAATGTTTACTCACCAACTCATATCTCAAGTTATGGAATCACTGGTCTAAGGTCTCACCGCTAGTAAATGGAAGGGCCGGTGACTACATCCAGGGCTCCCAGTGCCCGCTGCCAGCCACTGTGCCAGGTCCTAATTCTGAGCCCTTGTAGATATGGCTGCTTTAGCCCTCAGAGGACTGCGCCCTTTCTGTCTTTAGGGGGGGCGTGCTAGGTAGGGAGTTGTGAGGAGCTGACTGGTCTTGGGGGGTCAGGTTCCCTCTCACCAGATGTCCTTAACAAAGGTGGGACAATGAGTCTCAGGGACGGTGCAGCTGGAAGCTTTATGATCTCGAGATCATCTTCCCATCTTGAAGGGTTAAAGGTCCTACTGATGTCAGTGTCCCCTGCTCCTGCCACATCTGAACAGACGGGCTCATGGGGATATGTCCGAGAAAAACGCTCTCCCGGGAAACCAGCCGCCATGCTGAGAAACGCGACTCCTGAAGGCCCATCCCAGCCATTCTGGAGAAGGGCCCAAACCTGGCAGGACATTTGTGGGAGCTCATCCTGGGCCAGAAGGAGGGAATGAGGCTGCCATTGCCCAAGCCTGGGCCGCTTCTCTGCCCACATTGCCTTTAGAGAGAGCATGGATGGGGCTTCCAAAGCCTTTGAAAATCAGGGTTTTCTGATTATGGGTACAGGCAGGGGGTTCATAATTCTGAGCTTGTTTACATGAGAAAAAGAAAAGAAAGGCAGAGAGGAAAAAAGGCAGAAAGAAAGAAGAAAGGAAAGAAATAGACAAGAAAGAAAGACAGGGGAGGAAGGAGGGAGAGAGGAGGAGAGAGGGCAAGGGGTGGAGGAGAGAGAGAAAGGAACAGAGGGAAGGAAAGAAGGAAGGAAGGAGGTAGGGAGGGAAGGAAGGAAAAGAGGGAGGGAGAGAGAATGAGAGGGAAGGAAGAGAATGAGAGGGAGAGAGAGAGAGGATGAGAAGGAAGGAGGGAGGGAGAGAGGAGGAGGAGGAGAAGGGGAGAGAGAGAAAGGAAAGAGAGAGAGAAAGGAACAGAGGGAAGGAGAGTTAAGAAGGAAGAAAGGGATGGAGGAAGGAAGGAAGGAAGGAAGGAAGGAAGGAAGGAAGGAAGGAAGGAAGGAAGGAAGGAAGGAAGGAAGGAAGGAAGGAAGGAAGGAAGGAAAGAGGGGAAGGAGAGAGACAGAAACAGACAGCAGGGGGAGGAGGGACTTTTGCGGCCCTCAGGTAGATGTGGCTGCTGTGGGGAATATCCGTGTGAGCCCTCCAGACTCCCAGGGCTGGGTCCCCTCCCAGTGCACCCGGACCCACCTCCTCCTGGGACTAATGGAAGCTTGGGCGATGAGGAGATAGGGGCTCATCCCCTTCTGCCTTGGGCGGGGGCTGCCTGTGTATTTTACACTTCTTTCCATCTCCTGTCCCGCCTGACAAATGCTTGTCAAACAAAAGCCGGGCAGATTTATGGCCCCTTTTCCCTTGAAAGGCACCCAAGGGCTGCCAGGAGTTTATGACTTCATCTTCTTTCATACTTTTCCACGGACGTTGGTTCAAACAGACAGAGCCCGCTCGAGGTCAGCCCCAGGTCACATCGCTTTCATTACTGAAATATAATTTACAATACGCCAGACCTAAACAAGTTTAGCCTAAAGGATTTGGCTAACGTGAACCAGCTGTTCCCCAACAATAAGGCTAATTTCCGGCCATCCCCCGTGCAGTCTACTGCTGCCTGTGGAAGCGGTTTTAGGATTTCTTAAATGAGTGCGGGATTTATGGGAAATTCTAAAATCCATCTCCGTGGAGGGGCTGGAGAACCCGAAAAATGCAAATGGCGCTTTTAGGGATTCTGGGAGATGCTGAGGGTCGCTGCTCAAGCGTGGGGCGCACTGGGCCCGGGACCCTTATCGCAGGTGTCCTGAAGCACATCCTTAGAATCCGCTTTCTTGGGGCCTTGAGGCAAAGGGCAGCCTTCCTGCCTGTTAGACCCACCTTCCTACCTGTTGGACCCACCTTCCTACCAGTTAAGAGTCCCACTTTCTTACCAGTTAAGAGTCCCACCTTCCTACCTGTTGGACCCACCTTCCTACCTAGACCCACCTTCCTACCAGTTAAGAGTCCTACTTCCTTACCAGTTAAGAGTCCCATCTTTCTACCTGTTGGACCTGCCTTCCTGCCTGTTAGACCCACCTTCCTACCTGTTAGACCCACCTTCCTACCAGTTAAGAGTCCCACCTTCCTACCTGTTGGCCCCACCTTCCTACCAGTTAAGAGTCCCACCTTCTTACCAGTTAAGAGTCCCACCTTCCTACCTGTTGGACCCACCTTCCTACCTGTTGGACCCTCCTTCCTACCAGTTAGAGCCCCACCTTCCCAGTCTCAGTTTTCTCACCTAAAAGTCGGGGAGTGGACCATGAAAATGAAAAATTGGCCCAAAGTGGTATGAGCTGACTTTGGGAGTCTTAGACTCCCAAGATTGATGGTCATCTAGACCAACTTCCTCCTTTTTCATAAGAAAAACCTGAGGTCCAGACTTGAATGGCCCAGGAGATCATTCGAAGAGGAGTGGATCCTCTGCCTTCCAGATCCTACAGTTGTTCTCATGCTGTTGCCATGGGGGACAGGCCAGAGTCCTAACTGTGTTTGAGTTGGAGCCGATTGCCTCCAAGGTCCATCCTGGCTCTGAGATGACGGAATTTCCCAGGGAGCCTAGTCACAGATTGGACGTACCAGTGGTTTTCCACTGCCTGCTAGGAGGTGATGTGACATGTAGGGCCAGAGGGAACTTGGAATCCCTTCAAGTGTCAGAAACAAGAGAGAGAAAGGACAATTTCGTTCCAGCACGCACGTCGGCTGAGAACTGGTGTTCAAGCTCACGGCCACACCGGTTGTCAGGTCCCTGGCTTAGCCTCCTGAGACATTCTAGATCAAACTGGGTTGGCCGGCCAACAGCCTTCTTTGATTTCAAACAGAGTTGCGCTCCTCTAGGCAGTGAGCCCTATGTTGTTGAAGCAGATCCTTTCCACTCAAGAAACCCAGACACTTTTCTGAGTTTCTTTTCAAAATTAAAACAGCGATATTCACCAAAGAAAACATAGCGTGAGAAAGAATTCACTTCAATCTGGCTGAAATGCTTAGAGCACCTGGAAAGAAAAGCTCTCAAAGATGCTTGTTACCTTTGTTTTCAACCATGTTTTAATTTTCAGCCTCCAAAGATATGCTCTCAAGATTACTTTAGCTAAAGGGAGAGAAGGAGGGAGGAAAGAAAGGAAAGGAAGGAAGGAAGGAAGGAAGGAAGGAAGGAAGGAAGGAAGGAAGGAAGGAAGGAAGGAAGGAAGGAAGGAAGGAAGGAGGAGGAAGGGAGGAAAATATTTAGCTCAAACTCTGTATCAGGAACTGTGCTGAGCCTTGACAAATATAGAAATGTAAGTTTTTTTTATTATGAATAAACACATGAACAGTGACTTACTATAGGCTTTATGTCATTCTAAACTAATAGCAGGAAATGATGACAAAAGCAAAAAATAGTCCCTGTCTTTAAAGAGCTTACAAATTCTATTGGTGAGAAACAGAATGAACATAGCTAAATAAATAAGAAATATAGACAATGAATAGCAAAGGGAGGGCCCAGTGAGAGGATCTGCAAAAGACTCCTATCTATAGGAACTCTGGAGCACAGGGTTAAAGGAAACTGAGCATCTAAGATAGGGAAGGAGGGAAAGAGAGATCATTGAATTTTGTGTCTAGAAAATAGCAACCCAACCAGTTGAGGTGGAAAGCAGCTTGTGGGACCCAGAACAGATTTGAAACGGGGTGGGGAGGAAAGTGAGGGAGATAACTGCAACGTTGTGTACTTAAGTGACCTTGAAACAAAAAAAATTGAAAATGGGGTGGATTTATGGAGGAGATAGATCAATGATTTCTATTTTGAACATGTTGAGTTTGAGTTTCCGATGGGATATCCAGGTGGAGATATCCAGCAGACAGTTAGGGATTGAGCATGTCCAGTTAGGATCCATCAATAAACATTTAAGCACCCACTATGCTCCAGGACTCTAGTAGGTTCGAGGTATACAAAAAGAAATCAACAAGACAGTCCTTGTCCTTGTCCTCAAGGAGTTTATAATCTAATGGAGAGACAAAAAGAAAAACAAATGTGTGTATGTGGATATATAAGATAAATAGGAAATGATTAACAGAGGGAAGGCACTTGTATTAAAAGGGGATGGGAAAGGCTTCCTATGGAAGGTGGGATTTTACTTGGGACTTAAAGGGAGCCAGTAGTTGGAGCAGAGTACAAAGAGTGTTCTGTGTCCTCATCCTTGTAGAGATGATGATTGAGCCCATGGGACCTGATGATATTACCAAGAGAGGATGTGCAGAGAAAAGAGAAGGCAGCCCAGGACTGAACTCTGAGGGACACTCATGCGTAATAATAAGGGTCACAGGGATCCAGAGACAGAGAGAACCTGATGAGGGGCTGGGAACCTACAGAAGGGGAAGCACAATCAACCACCTCATTTGCTTCAGAGAGCCCAAGAAGGATGAACATTGGGAAGAGCCCATTGGAGTTAACAATAGAAGACAGCTAGGGGGCGCAGTGGTTAGAGCACCAGCCCTGAAGTCAGGAGGACCTGAGTTCAAATCTGGTCTCAGACACTTCCTAGATGTGTGACCCTGGGCAAGTAACTTAACCCCCATTGCTTAAGCAAAAATCACTGGCCTGGCAAAGAGCAGTTTCTGTCTGGTGGTAAGACCAAGAAGCCAGATTACAAAGGGCCAGGAAGTGAATGAGAGGTGACAATATGGCGGTCCCTGTATTTGTGGGGTTTGGTTTTTTTCCCTAAGAGTTTGTGAAAAGGAAAAGAGATACAAGGTGGACAGCTTGAGATGGTAAAAGCAAGCGATGGACAGATTCAAATTCAGGTTTACCTGATTTTCAAGTCATTTGGAAGTGTTTCCCAACATTAAGTATAAAATTTCCCCTTTTAGAATCACCCTCATTGCCTCCAGTTCTGCCTCTTTCCTACCTGACAGGTCATGAAGTGTTAAATTCCTCCCCCCCCCCCCAAGTCTTCTCTTAGGATCTGGATTTGGAACTAAAAGGGCCTTGGAGGTAACTGAGCCTAATCCCCTGACTTGAATACAAGGGCCTCATTTTACAGATAAGGAATCTGAGAGGGGGAGAATCCCACAGTTAGTGAGTTC
Organism: Myrmecobius fasciatus; assembly: GCA_023553655.1. NCBI lineage: Eukaryota > Metazoa > Chordata > Mammalia > Dasyuromorphia > Myrmecobiidae > Myrmecobius > Myrmecobius fasciatus. The sequence continues at coordinate 41,695 of JAJPUD010013326.1, forward strand.
GGGAGTCCGAATTTTAACTCTTTTGAGGCTTGAGTCCAATGCCCTTTCCACTGAGCCATGCTGCCTCTCTAATTCCTTATTCCCCCAGTTTTTCATCCTTTATCCATCGGACATGGATCGAGTCCTGGAAAAGTTCCCATGTGCCCTCGAGTCTTTTCTTCTCGGGTCTCAAAATTCCCATTTCCTTTAAGCGCCGGAGGTCTTTCGCCATCTTGGTGGCTCTCTGAAGGATGTTCTCCAGCTTATTCCTGGTCCTCCCTAAAACACGGCTCCCAGAACTGAAGACAGAACTCCAGGTGTGGTCTGACTAGGTCACACACAGAACGGCAGGACGAGAACTTTGGAGCCCAGGGAAGTTTGCCTTGAGAATTGTTTTTAAACTCACATTAATATCCTTTTTTTTTCTTCTTCTTCCGGCAGAGCAAAGCCAAAGAGTTGCCTCTGTCGGCTGTCCGCTTCATGGAAGAATTGGGTGAATGTGCCTTTGGGAAAATCTACAAGGGGCATCTCTATCTCCCGGGAATGGACCATGCTCAGCTGGTGGCCATCAAGACCCTGAAAGATTTCAACAACCCTCAGCAGTGGGCAGAGTTTCAACAGGAAGCCTCCCTCATGGCGGAGCTCCATCACCCCAACATCGTCTGCCTCCTCGGGGTGGTCACCCAGGAACAGCCGGTGTGCATGCTGTTCGAGTACATGAACCAGGGGGACCTGCACGAGTTCCTCATTATGAGGTCCCCGCACTCCGACGTGGGGTGCAGCAGCGACGAAGACGGAACCGTCAAGTCCAGCCTGGATCACGGCGACTTCCTGCACATCGCCATCCAGATCGCTGCGGGCATGGAGTACTTATCCAGTCACTTCTTCGTGCACAAGGATCTGGCCGCTCGGAACATCCTGATCGGCGAGCAGCTCCATGTGAAGATCTCGGACCTGGGCCTTTCCAGGGAGATCTATTCAGCCGACTATTACCGAGTGCAAAGCAAGTCCCTGCTGCCCATCCGCTGGATGCCCCCGGAAGCCATCATGTACGGCAAGTTCTCTTCGGACTCTGACATCTGGTCCTTCGGGGTCGTCCTGTGGGAGATTTTCAGCTTTGGACTCCAGCCCTATTATGGCTTCAGTAACCAGGAAGTGGTGGAGATGGTCAGGAAGCGGCAGCTCTTGCCCTGCTCGGAAGACTGCCCTCCCAGGATGTACAGCTTGATGACCGAATGCTGGAACGAGATTCCTTCGAGGAGACCGCGGTTCAAGGACATCCACGTCAGACTCCGCTCCTGGGAAGGGATCTCCAGTCACACCAGCTCCACGTCTCCCTCCGGCGGGAACGCTACCACCCAAACGACCTCCCTCAGCGCCAGCCCCATCAGCAATCTCAGTAACCCAAGATATCCCAACTACATGTTTCCAGCCCAGGGGATACCTCAGGGCCAGATCGCTGGCTTCATTGGCCCCCCCATACCTCAAAACCAGCGGTTCATCCCCATCAATGGGTACCCAATACCTCCTGGATACGCTGCTTTTCCAGCAACTCACTACCAGCCCCAGGGGCCCCCCAGAGTCATTCAACACTGTCCCCCTCCCAAGAGCCGCTCGCCCAGCAGCGCCAGCGGCTCCACGAGCACTGGGCACGTGACTAGCTTGCCCTCTTCGGGATCCAACCAGGAGGCGAACATCCCTTTGCTATCCCACGTATCCCTTCCCAATCATCCAAGTGGAATCGGCATAACCGTGTTTGGAAACAAAACTCAGAAACCCTATAAAATAGACTCAAAACAACCGTCTTTACTAGGGGACTCCAATATTCATGGACACACTGAATCAATGATTTCGGCAGAACTGTAAAACACAGTGGGTTGTTTTATATAAATAAGATATACAGTACAAACTAGGAAGCCGTAGAAAAGATTTATATTCAAATATTTTATTAAAATAAGATTTTTTTTGATTGTTTAGCAGACATTGCAACAAGTATCTTCTGTGAAGTGTAACTGTGTGCTTAGCAGGATGGGCAGATACAGGCAACAAACAAAAATCATTTATTCAAGCGACAAAAATTATTAAGCGCCTATTTTGTGCTAAATGCTGGGAATACAGTCCCTGCCCCCAAGGAACTTACATTCTATTCCTATTGTGCCTTGAATGTCACATCGTGTTGTGCAACCTGGAATTAGGATCGGTTCACATCATGTTGGGTACTCAAAACTATCATCCAATGAAGAGTCATTTTCAAAGAGATGTTAGGATGGGATAGCAACCAAGTCAAAGAGTGCATTGGCTATCCAATGGTTTTTATATTCCTTAAAGTTTATTCAGTAGCTTTTGTGTGACCACCATGTTTATTTTCATGTTTAGAAGGATAAGACTTTGGTTCAATTTAATTATCGTGTATGTTGGTCCGGAAAACTGATGTTTACTTTTTTTCTTTTGGTCCAGACCTGTCATTTCATCATCTAGGGAACTCCCATTGTGGAAACTCTCCATATGCTTGCAGATTGGGCCACTTGGCTCTCCAGAAATGCTCCTCTGGAGCGACAAGGTCAAATGAGTATCGTGCAGTAGCATGGTACCCACTGAATGCTCCTTCCCCATTTTGTATTTATAAATGATCAAGAGTTGAGAGAAGGATAACACTGACTCTGAAGATTTGCCATCAATTAGTCAGGATTCCCAATTCTTTTTCTTTTTTTTTTTAGCCCCAGTCTACCTTGACAACAACCCAATTCCCTGCTAAGTTAATTAAAGCGTTGCCTTTCAAATGAGCCGGACATGTCCAGTGGACTTTCTTCAAATCCCAATATTTAAATGACCATGGTTGTTGGAAGTGGATTAGAATCCCCCAAAATATGATTCCATGTGACAGTTACACTATGATAGTCTACTCCCCAGCTCCCATGGGATTATAATGTTTAGACAGGATTCTCCTTTTATAAATAACCAATAACTGGGCTATTTAATGTTAAATAGAAGCAACATGATATTACATAGTGTATACAGATGGAGGTATAGGCTGTGGAGTAAATGACCTTTACCAGCCAGACACATTTTATTGAGTATGGGATTTGCATAAGTTTCATGTTTCTATACAGAAGGGATTTTCATATTTGATTTTTGTTTCTCTTGGGAAAACATTTCCCTTTTCTTAGAATGGGGCCTCATATTT
>JAJPUD010013327.1:0-44856 GCA_023553655.1 Myrmecobius fasciatus
TTTTTTTTGGTAATGATCTTTGGAAACATTTCCTCATAAACTAATTCTTCATTATCAATAATAGCCAGTTTGTCCTTTTTCTTCAGAAATGTGTACCCAAATTCATTTTTAAATTCAATATTAGAAATTATCTCAAAAGAATGAAAATTGCAGATTATACTAAGAGAAATGAAGAGGTATAAATCTGCTGTATTATTTTATCAATGAAAATAGGAGCAAGAAGGTCTATAAAACACATTTTCAATTAATGAAAAAGGAAATAAGATAGTAAGATGAAGTAGTAAGATGAAGGGATAGTAGATGGTTTGCCCTAATATTCTACTGATATTCATAAAATATTAAAAGAATTAGAACAAGAATTCTAAGTCAGAAATGGAGTTTGTACTTGAGGACTTATGCAAAGGCTTGATCTAAAATGGCACAGAATGAATGGACATTTAAAGAAAACTGAAATAAAAATTATATTTTTAATTATAATGATAATTAAATGGCAATTTAAGTTAAAGAATACAAAAGGATGAAGGTTGTCAGCATTTATTTTGAGCCCCCATATGGGGTCACTTTATTTAATGACAAAATCAAAGCCATGGTTACCTTCATATCAAAATCAAAGGGGGAAATTGGCATCTTATTTAGTCCAAGATTCAGCATAGGAAGACTTTCTGCCCTATTATTTCTGACGATGACATTAAAATTCTGAGTTTAGATTCTTACAATGATCTGTGTTTAATTTAGACAAAAAGGTAAATCTAATGTGATATGAAATTCATCACATATGGCTACTCAATCCCTGTCTGCATCTAACCAGTCTAATTGGCCTTACACATATAGCAGCTAGATATACGCAACATTCCATAATGGGTTATTTAGGGAATTACTTTAGCTATATGATCTCAAGGCAGTCCAAAAGAAACAAACATTTTTCATAAGTGGTTTCTTATGAAAAATATTATAGGTAGTTCCAAGGAAAACAGTTTTATAATAAATCATTATTTAAAATTTAATTTTATAACTGGGTTTTCAACACAAGCCCATAAACAATTAAATATTCAGACAGTTGAACATGTCCTTGGTATAGATATTTTCAAGACAAAAATTTATCACACATATTATCAGTTAAGAAGTGAGAACCATTTAGTCAATGGAACCAGATGTTCTACTTCTGTATATTATGAGATTTTATATATAACATATATGTATAATATAATCACATATGATATGTAATTGTTTATTTTAAATTATATAATCACATATATGTATACATACATACATATGTAAAAATATATAACATATTCCCAAAATTGGAACAGCTATATGAACTTCTGTTATAAAAATAGCTCTTTTGAAGATAAAAATGAAAAATGATGTAATTCCTTTTATTTAAAAATTAACAGTATTGAAATAATATAATTAGTCACCTAGGGAAATTTAACTCATCAAAATGAAATATTCAAATTCCACAAACAATTATGTTAGGTTTACTGTTTTAGGCTCATTAGGAGTATAAATATTAGAAAAGCCAATCTTTGACGTCATTAAGTTTATAATCTTGTAGAGAAATGGGAATAGTTTAAATATAGAATGGTACCTGATAAATTCAAACGAGTAGTATGGGCTAAATAACACCTGAGATTAAAGAAAGGAAATAACAGTTTTGATTTAAAAGGAACATAATATTTGAATTAGGCTTTAAAAGGTTTTAGGCTGGAATTCAATAGAGAGGAGAAAATGTTCCAGCCATACATTATAGCATGAGTAAAAAGTTAGAGATAGGAAGCTTGGAATATATTTGAAAGACAGCTCATAGTACAGTTTGGTGAGTCTATAAAGGCCATGGAGTGGAATAATTTGAGATGACACTAGACAGATACCAGATTCAGAGGATCTTGAAAATCACAGAAAGGACTGTGAGCATGACTTTGTAGGGAAGAGGAAGCAAAGAAGTGATATGATCTATACATGAGGATAATTAAAAATGAAGAGGTATAATGGCCATACTAGAATGGAAGTGGAAAGATACCTTAGGAAGTTGCCTTAATAGTCTAAGACAAGTCATAGTAAAAATATGACTAGGGTAGTGACAATATCAGTGAAGAAACGGAGTGATAAAAGAAAAGAGAATATGTTGAGAGGGAAGAATTATACAAAGCACCAGGACTTCAACCATAGAAGAATTAATTTTTGCAAGGAATATTGGCAGAAGAAATAAAGTCAGAAAAAGGAGTAGATTTCAAAAGAAATATAATAAGCTTGGCTTTTGAAATAAGGATTTAAAAAATGTAATCTGTAAGCAGTGAGAAGCATACTCCTAAGCACGGGGAATACAAAGAAAAAAGGAAAAAAATACAGTGATGGTTAACAATGTCAAGTGAAAACATGAAAGAAGATGAGGACTGAAAAAATGTCTCTGGATTTAGGGACTGATTAGCAGGTCATTTGTGATCTCTGAAAAAAAGAGTTTCAGTAGCAAAGTGAAGGCCAAATTCCAAGAAAAAAATAAGCAAAAAAAGGTCAGAAAGTAGTGACTTTGAATTCCATCTAACTGATTAAGAACTTTAAGTATAAATGAAAAGAAAGGGGGGGACAAGCTGAATGGGTCAGGAGGTAAAAGGGAAGATTTTTTATTTTTTTCTTTAGATTTGGAGAGTTTAAATAGATTGGTAAATGAATGAGAATGAGACAGTAGTAGCAGAAAGACTAATAATAAATAGCAGAATAAAGATATTAAACAAAAGTGAGATACTGGAGGAGGCAGAGTTAGATGACATGAAAGACACAGGTAGTAGGATTAATATATATAGTTAAGATAACTTTGTCTGAGATTAAAGGGAAAGTACAAAGAATGAATTATGATTCTGAGGAACTTCCTAGAGTGAAGGGGAAGAATTTAATGAATGTTTGGATTTTCAAGGAAGGAAGTTTTGTTATCTTATGTAGCTTTTCCTGGTGGAAGCACAATTATGGGCTTCAGCATAGACAAAAAAAATAAAATATTTTCTATGGCATATTATGTGGGAAGATTAAAATAGAATAGACAAATTGATGATTAATAATAGCATTGGTACAACTAAAAAATAAATCTGGTTTTATACTATTGAAATTCAACAGTTGAGGATAAATAGGAAACTGTGTCACTTTATTGCTAAAGATAAAGAAATAAATAGGTCAGCAATCACAGATGGTCAGGGTCTATGTTAATAAGTTCTATGATAATGAGTTAGTGAATCATTAAACTAGCATATTGTAGGATCAAGGTGATTTATGTTTGCAAATGAAAAGAGAATTAGGGAGAGAGACTGGGATAAGAATCAAGGAACTTAAGGTAATGATAAGGATGAATACTAGACTTGATATGAGTGAGAGGGGGAAAAAAAGGTACCTAAAAGACCAAGATAATTTATATTCCAAAGATTTTTTTAATTAGTGCCATTATATTAATTTTAATATGTCAAGAATTACCCTTTTTTCCATTTTTATGTCAAAAATGATATGATAAAAACTTGAGAATTTCTTCTTCACCTTTTCTGACTGAATTCTGTCACTTGTTCTGATTAAAGAGAATTAGACAAGGGGGAAGCATATTAAGGACAAAGATTCTTTTTATTAAACTCATGAATACCTACTTTTAACAGAAAATAAGTCAAGTCAGTAGCTTCATTAATATGCATGCAACACTGAGAACAACATCCCTGCTAAGAAACTTTGTTTCCTAAAAAAAATGGTCATATTTAAAAGGATTTCCAGTTATATATGGATTGAGGATTGAATCATATAAGATCAGAAAGGAAAACAGTCCTTAAGGGAAGGGGAAAGAGGAAGAAAAGAACTGTCTGAAGAAATGAGAAAAAAAAATCAATGTACCATCTGTATACTAAGAACTGGACAGCTGCATGAGGAAAGAAATTTTATGTAACAGTTGATTTGTCATTATGCTCTGGCTAGTTCCATACAACCCTTGTAGTTATAACAGCTTTCAGAAAAAGACAAGATAGATCAGTGTTCATTTGGAAAATAGGTTTATAGCACAAAGGCTTATTCACTTGTCAAAAGGAAGAAATGCCATGTGTTAGATCAGGTGCTGCCTAATTTTTCAATGGAAATCATACGTTCAATGGAGTTTGGAGAATTAAAGAGGATAGGATGGGGGTTGGGGCAATGTCTATGATAGAATTGATTTCATATGCTTTCAGTTGAAGTCAGTCTGATTGATTTTTCAAATCTTATGAAAATTAGGCAATATTGCTTTGTTCTCTGATTATCTTGCTCCCCTTTCCTACCAGTCTCTAGTTAGGCCCTAATTAATGGAAATTCCTCTATAGTTTTACATGTGAGTAAAATAATAAATTCTCTACCATCTTTCTTAATACCCCATCTTATTTTACTTCATCCTCACCACAAATTTAACAATAGATGATGGCATCCTACAGAAACAAAGGGGGAAGAATTGGGGTGTCTGTTTTCTAGATTCTGTATTCTTGAAGGCAAGTTCTCAAAAGAAAAATAAATTAATCTAGAAAAAGAAATAATGCCATGTTTTAAACACTGCCATACTCAATTTGTAAATAATCAAAGGATTCCTGGTTTTTCATGGGTACTCAACTATTCAAGTGTAAGTGATTACAAAACAGAGAAAACATAATCCCAATAGTGTAGGCAATATAAGATATGTTCTTATTTAAGTTTCAGTGAACATGGTGTAGTGGAGAGAGGGCTGGGAAAATAATTTAATTTCTCAGTTTCCTTACCTTTAGAATAAGGGGACTAGATCAGAGGACCTCTCAGTTCCCTTTCAATTCTTATGTTCCTGAACGTACATTTGACAATTATAACTTAACAATTCCCTCATGTCCCAGGATCCTTTGTAAGACGTGTCAATGACACTTAAAAGATGGTCTTTTCTTTTAAAAGGAAAGTAAAAAGATTTTTTTAAAAAAAAACATCTCAGTAGCTTATGGGATGTATATATAAATATGTTTAAAATTTTGTTTGGAAACATAACAACTTGCATAACTGCTCAACATCTTGAAATTATCAAATCATTTCAGCTTAACCAGTATTATAATTACATCAGCAAGGTTAACACCAGTTGCATATGCTCTATATCTTATCCAAGAATTAGGAGCTCAGTATATCACTAAATTTACATATCACTAGATTTGAAAATAAACACATTTGATGTGGTTGCATTAGAGGAAACAAAATTGGGGGCAAATAGCTAAGGAATTACTAAATTCCCTAATGTTATATAATTCATTTAATGAAATTCTTGTTAAAAACAAAAAAATGACTCAGACAATGGAATTCTTTATCCTGTACTTGTGATGCTTTACTGAATTGCCACTGTGTCAATAAAGGTGTATATATTAGTAATATTATTTGTTGTTTGAAGTATTTGCCACTGTTAAATTTCTACAGGCACCATCTAGTTATTACATATATACTTGATATGTTCACTTTATAATACACTAATTCCCATGGAGGACAAGACACAACAATAATATTCAGAAGTGAATATTAATTACAATGGTTAATGAGTGAGGCTGGAGTTCAATCTAATGCTACAGTATTAAGACTATAAAAATAATAACAAAGGAGAGTTGGAGAGTTGGATATCCCTGATATAGGCAAAATGAGCAGAGTTTTCTTCAAATCTAAAAATTTCATAAAATATGAGCAAGCTGAATGTCCATTTCCTAATTGTGTTTTTGTTAAATATCTGAAGCCTAGTTGTTGATTTTTCTAAAAGTTGGGCAAGATTTGAGAACTATTTTCAGTATGCACAAAGCCCTATTTATTTAGTCTTTCACAGAATGAACTTCCCTTTCCCTCATATCTCCTGGAACATATAGAGAAGTAGGAAAATATATAACTCAAACCTCATATTATCTTCAGCTTTGTTGTCATTATCAAACACATTTATGAAGTGACTGCATATAGATGCATATATATAAAAACACACTTATGAAGTGACTATAAAAATCAGATATAAATAAGAGAAATATATTATATTTCATGTGACTGTGTAAACTGTATACAAAACAAGAATATACATATTCTTTGGGATCTTAAAAATCTGAAGCTCTATCTAATTTAAAGTGGCAGCCACATTCCATCTGTTAGAATGACTTTCACTTCCAATAATCTACATAGTGGTGAGGTCCAGGTGCACTGTTCCAGTATCCATCCAATTTAGTTGTCAACTGAACAATTACCAACTTTTAATAGCTCATTTTTCATTCTATGGAACTTGTTGAAGTCTTTTATTCTTTTTTTTTTTTTTTTTGCTTTTTTGCTGAGGCAATTGGGGTTAAGTGACTTGCCCAGGGTCACACAGCCAGGGAATGTTAAGTGTCTGAGACCAGATTTGAACTCAGGTCCTCCTGACTTCAGGGCTGGTGCTCTAACCACTGCGCAACCTAGCTGCCCCAAAGTCTTTTATTCTTAAAAAGCTTTTAACATGTATGCCAGTATCTTCCCAATTGTACTAAAAACAGGTGTTTTCCTTATATTTCTTTGTATTCAGGCCTCTCTCTACAAAGTTCTATGAAGAATGAGCATTCAATAAACATTATTGTGGTTTCTTCTTAATAATATAGTTTATTATTAAACTACTTGTTATTTATTAAAAACTAGAATGGAGCAATGAAAGAGAATGATATTAGAGCCAGAAGCCAAGTTTTTGGGTCCTAAGCTTGTCCCATCATATTCCTACTGACTGGGAGCTTCTTTGGGTAAGTCACCATTCTATTAACCGCTGTTTTCTATACTGTGAAATGAGAATAGCAATAGTTGGGTTCCTTATCCCACAGGCCTTGTTGTATCAAGTGAAATATTATATGGAAAGTGTTATAAGTGCAATATGAACTCAAATTATAATTCCAAAATTCATGAAAATTGTTCTCCCATGTATATATTAAAGAATAAAAATGAAGAAATTTATAATTCAATTAATTTTTAAACCACTATTTGTTCTGCCAAAAGTTTAATGGACTTAGACCATACCTAAATGAGTCTCCAAAAAGACATGAAAAATGGAAAATGTCATTCAAGTTGTTCTGTCTGCAAAAGAACAAAAATTAATTAGACTTTTTTTAACTGAATTGGCTAATTTTACACATATTGTATATTTCTTGCCTTTGATGTTTTCATCCCAGGTTTTTTTTAAATAACACAGAAATAAGAAATGAAAATTATACAATCTATAAATAGAGCAACTTGAGATTTTTCACTAGATAAAATAGCACCAAATCTTTTCACCTTTGGTACACTGATAGATAATGCATATTAAAGACAGGGGTTGAAATCAGAATAATAAAGAACATTGATTTTGACTACATTTTTTCTGGCTCAAAATAATTTAAAACAAAATCAAAGAGGACCTTGGGAATGAGGCATATTATGAGCATCTAAACTTGACAGCTGTCTACAGAAAAATACTTTGACCTGCAATTTAGACTAAAGATTTCTAAATAAAACTTCAATTCTAAGGCTGAGTTCACTCTGCCTTGCTGCTGTGAGCAGAGTATAGTGACTATGAGTAAAGAATTGTCAGGTTGTCCTTATCAGGTGAAGTTTTAGTCACTGTACTATCACAGAGTGAAGTAGAAAGGGATCATACTAAAGAAATAACTATGCCAGCAGACTATAAGACCAGTCTTTTGGAGCAAATTACCTAGTAAGCAGCAGGCCCAGTGACATTCAAAGATCAATGCACTCAGTGAGCAGAAAGCACCATCACCAAAAGATAGAGGGTCCTGATACACTGAAGATGTGGCATATTCCCTAGATGTGGCCTTTTTATGTATGATTCCTATACGTTCTCACCTTCTTGCTGCTTGTATGTCTATTTGTTGGCCAGATGTCCTAACTGAAGAGAGGAGATATTTTATCTGAAATTTCTTCCTCTGCTATTTCATTAAAAGCCTATACTTGGACTAGAAGGAAAAGTAAGTACATTTGGGGGAATTTTTTGGTAGAAGTGTACTCCCAGAGTACCTTGAATTTAGGCAGTTTTCCAGGAGTTTCTACATAAAAAGGTAGCATCACAGATATCATTGGCATTAGTGCTATTTTAAAATATAATGAATGTTGTTCTGCTAAAAATGTCTTTTTTTGGTTTTGATATAATCTCTCAAAAGTTTTTTTAAATTTTTTTGCATGTCTATTATTCCTAGAAAATGATTATTTAAGAAGAAATTTTAAACCGATCTTCTAGTGATCTTACTGATTTAAAAATCAGTTATTTAACAATTATAATATGTGGAAACATGCCAAAATTATTAGCCATCTTTAATTCATCTAATTTTTGGTGGAGGACCATAGGCAGTGGCTAGAGATGAAGATTTTCAGAAGCAACTGAGTAGATTCTTAAAAGAGTTCTTCACTTACGTACCAAATGGAAAGTTTAGTTTATATAATTAATTCAATTCAACAAATACTTATTAAATATTTAACACTAAGAACAAAAAAAACTCAAAAGAATCTCTGCATTTATGGATTTATATTTTGTTGAAAAGATATAAAAATGATTGGTAATTCAATATAAAGTAATTTCAAGGAGAAGAGAGTCCAATAACCAGAGATCAGAGAAAGGCTCTGTATAGGAAGTGATAAATGAATTGTACATTTAAGAATGGACATTTTAACTGGTAGTGAAGAGAATGTACATACTAGACAGAGACCACTTGTGAAAACTCATGGAGGCAGCAAATGAAATGTCATATACAAGAAGCAATAGCAACTAGGCCACACTGACAGGAATAGAAAACTCATGAAAAGGAGTAAACTATATCTATAATCTATTCCAACATACATTTTTTGTTGTTGTTCATCTGGAGTGAGGAATAAAAAGGTACTCCATTCTTTAATCTACTAAATCATTTTCATATGCTATTGAATTTAAAATAGAATAGACAATTATGAGAATACTATTTTGTTAAATATGCAAAATGTTGAAGTAGTTAATTGTTTAAACATAAGGTCTGTGGTACTTTTAGAGTGCCTAGCAACCTAATTTTAAATACTCTATAAAGAACTACCTCTTCTATGTTCTAATCTTTAGATTAGCATCTTTACTTAGTATACTTACATGCATTTACAACATGGGGGGGTGCAGTTTAGAGGGAAATAGGAAGAAATCTATGCCACCGGTCCTAATTTACATGGTTAGTTATCCTATTAAAATGAACCATCTGCAAGTTTTGTTTGGGCAAGTAAAGTCTTTTATCTTAAGAATTTTATCATCAATTTTAATAAAATTAAATTTGTAATTAAAAAATTATTATATATACACAAATAATTAAATAACACAATAAATAATATAATTTTAATATAATTATAGTAATACACAAGAAGGGGATAAGCAGATGTAAAGATATCTAGTTCTGCCATCAAAACAGAACCTTTCTAGGGGTAGAAAATTGTGCTCAGTCACTAATAGTTAAGAGATTTAATTCCAGGTTGAATCTATTGATTTAACTGTTACTACGCAGCTATTTCTTTCTTTTTATTTCATGCACGGTATAACCCAGCACAGTCAATAGTCTCTTAGGCAACACAGATACAGGGAATGAGATGTAAGAAAACTGGAAAGGTAGCTTATTAAGGACTTTTAAAGCCAGAGAGGTTTTTTTGTTGTTGTTGTTTTGATTTTTGTTTTTTTTGTTTTTGTTTTTGTTTTTTGTTTGTTTGTTTTTGTATTTGATCCTAAAAGCTTTGAAAAACCAAGAGTACATTAAATAGGGGAATGATGTGCTTGGATAAAAATCACCAGGAACAAATGGAGGAAGGACTAGAATGGGAAAAAAATTAAGGCTGGCAGATCAACCAGTAGTATCAGCAATAGATGAGGAGAATCTGTACTAGAGATATGGCAGAAGGGACATATTTGTGAAACACTGAACAAGTAAAATCAACAGACCATGGCAATAGATTGGATATGTGATGAGATGTAGAAATCTAGGATGATTTCTAGTGAGTCTGAGGGACTGATGTTACCCACTATCTGTTCCCAAAGATCAGAAGCTGTAGTCATATAGAGGAAAGATGAGAATGGAAAAAAATAACTAATTTAAATGAGACACTCAAAAGTTCCCCATAGTTCTATCTATTGATACAATAGGGAATATCATTAAGGAATGGTTTGTGGTTATCTATCCATCAGTGCTGACTGAGCTAGCTTAATCTTTTAGTCTCAGTGTGCTACCCCAGCTGTGTGCTTCCTTCCTTTTGGTGAAGGACACCTAGCAACAGTCATCAATGACCTGGAAGGACCTCTTTACTCCTCATTGCATGTGTTCAAGTCAGACATAATCTCTTGACTCCAGCAGGATGATATCCATTTTGATTCAGCTCACCCACCAAAAAGTCAGCTGCTTTGATCACAGTTTGATTTGTGGCCAGTGTTATCCCACTTTAAGAACTATTTCCACGCTGCCAGAACAGGCAGTTGACACACCACTGGAACATTTACCAGGATTTCTCATCAAGATGACTTTATGAATAGAAGCCTAACTCCGCAGACCTAGTGAAAGAGACAGCTAAATAAAGCACCATTTCAAATAATATTGGAGAAATTTAATGAGAAAATATGTGACTTCATTTACCTCAAAACTGTCCAAGAAGGTTAGCCAGATTCCCATAAGAAAGAAAGCTTGCCAGAAAATCCAGCAAATACAAACAGAGTATGGTAAGAAACACTTGTGTCCTATAAGGCTCAGTATTATAAAACCAGAAAGTTTTCATGATAATGCCTTGAGGTAGTCAAATATTGCAGGAACTGGAAAACTCTCAGGAGTGGCAGCAACCTTTGTGGGTGATTCAGTGCTCACAACTGGACAGTCAAGTTCTAGATCCTTTGCTTAGCATCTTGTTCTGAAATACCAAAGAAAGCCCTGACTTTCCAACATTTTGGAATCCAAGAATCCATAGGGCCTGATATCTGGAGGTGAAGGTCAAGACAAGGATCCAGGAGAAAAAAAAAGATAAAATGCACTGAAAGATTTTATTTTTTAAATACATAGAGAAGTACAGAAAAATCTCAGAAGGGAACACAGACAAGCAGAGTAATTGAAAGAACTGGCTTAAATTATTATATACAGTTTTAAAACCAAGTGGGATGGAATAGAAATCCATGTTTCATATATAATCACATTTTGTTCCAGTCTGCATATGTTAATACTGATAATTTATTTGGTTTTAAAATTTTACAGATAGTATATATATATGTATATGTATGTATGTGTGTATATATATGTATGTGTATGTATGTGTGTATATATGTGTGTGTGTGTGTATATATGTGTGTGTGTGTGAAATTGTAACCAACTAGTAGAAAAATGGAAAAAATATTCTCAGGTGGCCAATATATGAAGGTGTGCATATATACATGCAACACACATGTGAGAGTACACAATCATACCCACACATGTATGTACCTGTCTGTGTGCATAGATACACATGTGTGTGCATATATCTATGGTGTATATATACATTTATACACATATACCACTTGTTTAACATTTTGCAAGTAAATTGGATCATGAAAAAATACTACTCCAAAACACACTGAAAGCATACAGCACAGCTTCAGAGAATTCGCTTTCCACCTGACCATTAACTCATAATTGGTATATGTTACTATAAAGGCCCAAGCAAAATCTGAGTGTATTCCAAAGTGCCCTCTAAAATTGTGTTATAACTACATTCATAAGCATACATAAGGAAAGGGCTCTTTGTGCTACAACACCCTAAAACATTCATTCCTCACTCTATATATGTTTACATCTATAAATGTATCTAACATTATCTGTACTAAACGACCTTGGTATTTGATTACATTTGTGAAGCACATCAAAGTTCTTTTGTTGTTGTTGTTGTTTTGTTTTTTAAGATATAGTGGACAATCCCTAACACAAGGTCAGGTGGTTAAAGGCAATCTTCAGTAATTAAAATGGATTTATTTACTCTTTCAGATGACAACAAATTCATGATGAAACTTTCCTTTAAAAAATCAGACAACCAGAATCTATCATATATATACTATCATATTCATATATACATACACTATCATATTTATATATATACACTATCATATTCATATATATATGTATATATACAGTCAGTCAATGGGGATGAAAAACAATAATGGAAAGAGAGCTGGACTTGGAGTCAGGAAGACCTGGGCACGAATTCCATCTTAGATACTATGAAAACTTAGGTAAGTCACTTAACCTCAATTTACTCACTTACAAAATGGAAATAATATCTATCTTATAGGATTGCAGTGAGGGTCAAAAGAGAAAAATATTTTGTCAGCCTTAAAGCTCTACAAAGCATTAGTTATTAATGACCTCCTTACCATCATCATTCAAATAAATACTATGGAGGATAAGAAACCATTGTAGAAGTACCTTTTATAAGGCTCCTTTTGCAGGCAGCCATCACATATTCATTCTTGTGCTTTTAGGACTGGTATATCACTTCTTTTGTCTCTTTCTCCTTCAGGGACAGGGCAATTTGAAATACCTGAGTTCTTTTCTTGAAACCACAGGAATATAATTTACCTCTGAAAATACCATAGTTTTCATCATGGCTACATACAATTCCAATATAAATAATCTTTCTGTTCTTCCCTTCATAGGCTCCTCTAAATGTTCTCAAATAAAGTTTTTTCAAGGTGATTTTTGATTCCTGGTTCATGACTTTCTCAAAATAAAAGGGCAGAACTACTGAAACATCAGCGAGGTGAACACTACCTCCAACATTCACAACTGCTTTTCCAGTGGTTTATCATATGCACTTTCCTCTTCCAAGTAGAGTAGGTCAATGAGAGATGGCTTCAAAATATCTAATGCATCTGTCATGTCCAGAGACCTGCTGACAGCAAACTTTTCAGCAGATACAGAAGAATTAGTTCACTCAATACAACTAACTATAAGTATCTAGCTTGACTCTTTGGGGACACAGTAGAATAATTCAACTTCCCTATTTAATATCATCTGTGTTCAGAATTTGGTACAGCACATTTCATGATAGATTGGCATATAAGAATCTAAGGAGTCATAGATCATACAAAAACTTCTGCCTATTATTCACACTTGTTTAACAGATAGAACAAATAACAAATGCATGAAGGTATCAAAGGAGCTAAATTGGTAAAAATGTTGCTGGAGAGTATCTTTACTATGTATCACCATGCCCTTATATGCACTACTCTATGTATCTCCCATAGCATTAGCTGGCTTGACATCTGGATACCAGTACAAATTCTAACTGACCTAAATACCAATTCCAAATAGTAGAATGGAAGAATTCTGAACCATGCTGTCAACAGAGAGTTTGAATGCAAATTCTCTTTGGCACTTTCTAGTTGGATGATCATAGCTCATCCTCACAGAGTTGTTGCAAATCTCAAAATGAGATAGTATGCAAAATGTATTGTAAACCTTGAAAGCCTACAGGATGTGCTGTTATAGTTGCAATTAAGCATCCTCTTTCTCTGAAATTTGAATACTACAATTCTGTGTCCTTCTCTCTGAATTTGATACAAATAATTAAGCAGAAGGAGTTAATGGGGAAAATCCTAGACTGCAAGATAGAAGACTCTGCTTCTTGAACTCACTAATGTTGACAGATAGCACACCCTATCTGTTAACCAGTTTCTTCATAAATAAAATGAGCCTAATAATTCTTGTCCTACCTTAAAGAGTTGTCCTGAAAATCACTTATGATGGCATGTGTTTGGAAACACTTTGGAAAACATAAAGCATGAAATTAATGCAAGTTATTATTATGGAAGAACATAAACTACCAAATAAGACATTAATTCTAGGCTTTGCACATTCTAAACATGATGTGAGACATCTGGACTGTCTGGATTGTCTGGAGAGTTGTGCTAAAGAATCTGCATTGAATGTCACTAATAAATGGTCAAAATTTTAAGGACAATGGGAATCTCTCCCTCATCCTACTTTCTGTTATGGATATAAGAATTCATTTTTATACTGTATAAATTCTTGGCTCTCTCTTCAGGCATAGGGTATTTTTTTTCTCACTACTAAAACATGTGCACTACTTTACTATAAATAATTTTATGGAATCAGGTCATCAAATCATAAATGATGCATAGTTTGGAAATTTCATGCCTAGCACAAAAAAAATTAGTTGCACAGCTGTGATGGCTATACTTCATTTAAAGTTCTAACGTGATTGTGTAAAGCAAAAAGTGTTATTGTCAATATTTGGGATAAGTTCCTGTCAGTGAAAGTTTTCAAGTGGCCTCCAGATGAACACTTGGGCATAGCAGGAATGGGCTTTACTCTTTGGGTAGAGCTTAGACTATATGATCTGGGTTTCCATCTGGCTCTCAAATTCTGAGTTTATAATTTACAAAATTCTAATTCATGGATAACTATAAAATTATAATAAAATTTTAAAATTTACAAAACTTTACAAAAATTTGAAGCACCTACTAGTCACTATAGAGTTTTAAACTTGGGAGTCGAGAATACCTTATTTTACTGCCTGACGGGTACTTACTAATAACCACATAACACAATACCTCAGACAAATCTCGAAAATATGTTATAGAAAAAAAATTGCAGATCTGCAGTGGCAGAACCCATTTCAATATTTGAACAGACGCTATAAATATGATCATGGTGATGGTGATAATAATGATGAAATTTGGCATTTTTATGGTGCCTAATATGTTCCAGGTACTTTAGTAAATGCCTAATAAGTGTTTCAATTGATCCTTTGGAGATTGGTGCTACAATGGGGGTAGCACCAAAGTTAAACAAAATGACTTGGTATTAAGTATCTGAAGCCATATTTGTTTACAGGTTTCCCTAAATAAAGCCCAACTATCTGCACTATCTAGATGTGTCAAAATACAAAAGCTTGTAACAGATGAAATTACTTATTGGCCTTAATAACTGCCATGTATACCTTGCACTATCCATAGGCTACAGGTACACAAAGTTGAATTAATTGTCAGATGTGCTCATTAACACTTGGTTTTCTATAACTGTGTTTCTTTGTTACAATAAAAACCATGAAAAATATTTTAAAGGAAGTAATAACTAACATAAAACAACTTGTTGCTGTTTATTTTGTTGACAAAAAGAAGGGAATTATGCTTGGGATACAGTTTTGAACCAATAATTCAGACTCTATGCAGAAAAAAACCAACAAAATTCCACAAAAAAATGAATAGGTACTACTTTCATCTAATACTATACTATTGCCCCCATATTTCCCTAAGACAAGGATTGCTAGAACTGCAATTCTGTCTTTTGTTTTGTTTTCATTTATTTATTGCTGAGGCAATTGGAGTTAAATGACTTTTCCAGGGTCACACAGCTAGAAAATATTAAGTGTTTAAGGCCAGATTTGAATTCAGGTCCTCCTGACTTCAGGGCTAGTGCTCTATCCTCTGTACCATCTAGCTGCTCCGGGATTGCACATTCTGAAAAAAAAAATCTCTTCTTTTAATAGTTTTTAAACTTTCTCTTCTGCCTTTTTAATAAAATATTCATTTTTTCCTGAGAAGCCTTGGTTATAAATATTTTTGCTTTTTAGAATTTCTAGTGAGATTTTATTTTGGACATATATTTCTTTTTTTCTCAATATTATGTTATTTTTTCAATTACATGTTAAGACAATTTTCAACATTCATTTTTCTAAGATTTTTGAGCTCTAAATTTTTCCCTCCCTCTTTTTTTATCACCCTCACCCTTAAGAAACAAGCAATCTGATATAGGTTTTACATGTACAATCAATTTAATTTTCATATTAATTCCATATTAGTATTTCTACATTAATCATGTTGTGAAAGAAAATTCATAACAAAAAGGAAAACCACAAGAAAGAAAAAGGTGAAAACAGTATACTTTGATCTGCACTTAGTCTATATAATTTTCTCTCTAGAGGCAGATGACATTTTCCATTCCAAGTTTTTTGGAATTGTTTTGTATTATTTTACTGCTGATAAAAGCTAAGTTTATCACAGTTGATAATCACATAATCTTGATCTACTATGTACAATATTCTCTTGGTTCTGCTCAGCATCAGTTCATGTAGGTCTTTCCAGGCTTTTTGGAAATCAGCCTGCTCATCACTTCTTATAGAATAATATTTTATTAGATTCATATAAAACTTATTTAGTCATTCCCCAATTGAAAGGCATTCACTCAATTTCCAATTCCTTGCCACCATAAAAAAAAAAGGTGTTGCAAACATTTTTGTACATGTGGATTGTTTCCGCTCTTTTATGATCTCTTTGGGATACATACCCAGTACTGGCACTGGGAAATCAAAGGGTATGCACCATTTTTATAGCTCTTTGGACATAGTTACAAATTGACTCTCCAGAAGGGTTGCATCAGTTGAACATATATTTCTAATGCTTTTATCTTTTATATTTCATGTTACAGTTATTTCTTCATGAACCATATGTAAGCCCCATGAGGGCAAGAGTGAAGCCTTATGTTAACTTTATATCTTCCCTACTGCCTAATTCTGTTATAATAGGGATTGAATTCTGTCTGCTTCTGTTAACATGCAATCATAGGTTTAGAGCTAAGAGTGACCTAAGACAATGTCCAACCATTTCATTTCACAGAGGAAGACAATTAAAATCTGAATTTCTTAAGTGATCTTTTTCCAGATCATACAGATAATCAGCATCAAAAGCACTTTCTGAATTTATGTCCACTGATTCTGGAATAAGCATTCTTTCTACTTGAATGATGTTACTTTATAATCCTGATGAAAATAGAGAAAGTAAAATTATACAAATGAGTATTCACATATTATTAAAGTTATTTCATATCTTGGGAAAATCATTATACCACTGTGGACTGATAATTCAGAATCTCTTTTTGACTATTAACGCTTTTGTTTCCTTTTTTTGTTATCATTTAGATAAGCAATCATAGGGAATGAATCAAGTATTCACATGATATGGAATCCAAAATTGAGCACTAACAAGTTTCATAATTACATATATCATTTGACCCAGAGAAAAGCAAAAGAGAGATAAAATACTGCTATATATGAAAGCATTTATACATACATATGTACATATACATATATACATACATATGTATTATATATATTATATATATGTATATCTTTTTAAAGTGTACAAAGTACACACATAAAGTACATATACTATCTCACGGGTCTTAAAGCACCCCTTTAAAATAGATATTATTATTTCCATTTCAGAGATGAGAAAACTGAGATAAGAAAGATTAAATGGATTGTCTATAATTCATATAACTAATAAACATTCTGAGGAAGAATTTAAACTTGCATCTCCTTGACTCCTGGCCACTAGACTATCTCCCTTCCTTTGACTCCAGTATCTCCAACCAAGAAAATAATTATATTACTAAAATAGAAATCCAATAATTTACTGTGTGTCTGCCAAGCAAGGAACATAACAACTCTGTTGGAAAGTGAGTCTCAAGGGAATATATTCTTTGGTCATAGCAACTCACAAAACAACTTGCTCACTGTTAGAAAATAACTGCAATCTGAATTAGTGAAAGGAATACTCAAACTGATGAAACCAGAAATCCTAACATTAAGTAATAATTCAGGTGTTGGCAGATTTGTAGACAAGATAACTAGTCATCTGTACAAGATTACAAAATACTAGATGTAGTAAAAACTTCAACCCTATTCTTTGGATCCTGATCTACTGCCCAATCCATGCTTAAAAAATCATTATTTCAAGCATCTTAGACTTATCACCATAAATCATTAGGAACAAAAGCTCAGAAGTCATTATCTTTATTAATGTCTCAAATTATATATCTCACAACTTATAAAGACTGTTAAACAGAAAAAGTCCTAATTAAAAGTCTTAGACATGATTAAGGAATGTTGCATGCTATTTAATCAAATATCCCAAATTGATAGCATGTATACATAATTTTTAAAAAGAATAGTATAACTCAAACAAAAACATTAGGGTTTTCAGTTGCATGCCATTCTATGACTGAAAATCATATAGTTTTTCTTAGACAATTAAAAGATTGTTCTAAATATTGAAAAAGTCCATAATTACCATCATAAATGTGATGTTTGCTTTTATTATAGATATGTTTAAGAAAATTTGTCCCTTTCCTTCCAGTTCCATGCAGTTAGATCTTTTTGTGAGGAAAGTATTGAAGCTACTTAGGAAAATCATGCTTTTTATATAAAATCCTCTAATTTTGCAAATATTTTAGTTCAAAAACTATATTTTGATCAATTTTTAAATATTTCAAATAAATAGTTTCTGGGGAAAATAATTTAACCTATAATAATCCAACTATCTTCTCAAGTTTCATGCAAAAATGTTATTATTAATCCCTAACTTTATTAAAACTTCTGATAAGTAATGGGTCTGATTTTTTCAAATGAAACATCAGATCTTTGGATAAGGGAAGAATTTATGATCACACAAAAAATAAGGGGCATCACAGGACATAAAACAGATAATTCTGATTACATTAAATTTGAATGATTTTACACAAACAAATTAAATATAACAAGATTAGAAGGAAAGCAGAAAATGAGTTGGGATTGTGAGAGAGAATTTTTACAGCAAGTTTCTCTGATAAAGTTCTTATTTCTCAAATTTATAGATAATGGAGTCAAATTTATATGACCATTAATCATTCCCCAATTGATAAATGGTCAAAGGATATGATCAAGCAGTTTTCAAATGGAAAAATAATCAAAATTATCTATATAGTCATATAAAAAAGCTCCAAATCACTACTGATTCAAAAAATTAAAATTAAAACTCTGGGATACCGCCTAATCCATTATCTTTTGACTAATATCACAGAACATTAAAATGACAAATGTTGGAGGGGTTGTGGGAAAACTGAGATACTAATGAACTGTTGGTGAAGTTGTATGCTAATCCAATAATCCTGGTGAACAATCTGTACTTGTGCAAAATGTTTGACCCAGCAATCCAACTACTAGCTGTGTATCCCAAAGACATAAAAATGGGGAAAAGGACCTATATGTCCAAAATATTTATAGCTTCTCTTTTTGCAGTGGCAATGGATTGGATACTGAGGGAAGGAGGTAGAGAGAGAAGGGCTGCTCATCAGTTCGGGAATGGAGGAACAAGTTGTGGTATATAATAGTGATGGAATGCTTTTGTTCTGTAAAAATTAAGGATGCTTTCAGAAAAAAATAAAATCTTGGAAAAACTTAGATGAATTAAAACAAAGTGAATAGAACAGAACTAAAAGACTATAGCACACAATAACAGCAATATTGTTTGATATTCAACTGTGAATTATTTAACAATCCTCAGCAAAACAGTGGTCTGGGACAATTCCAAAAGTATTTTGATGAAAAATGCTATCTACTTCTGGAGAAAGAACTGACAGAGACTAAGTGCAGCATTTCTTTTACTTTTTTCTTTTTGTTTCTTTTTTGTTATTGTTCTGTTTTCATTTACAACATGACTAATATGGAAATATGTTTACATGACTGTTTATATATAACCTATATTAAACTTCTTGCATTCTCAATGATGGAAAACGGTAAGGAACAACTTGAGATAATTTGGAACTCAAAAAAAAACAACAAAATGAATGCTTAATTTTTTTTACATGTAATTACAAAAATATTTTTAAAAACAGGTCAGAATAAAAGATGTACTCTGGAAAAAATTAAAATACAATTAAATGTAGGTAGCATTATTTAAAAAAAAAACAAAGCAATATGAAGCCTGTAGGGACTTTTATGCACAGATTAGTGTCCCCTATTTCTTTTTTGAGTTTGACACCACTGATTTATACGATCCAAACAACATACCCAGGATTGTACCTTCAACATTTGAACCAATGAAATGTTCTTGTTCTCTATATCTCTGACAGATTAAAAATTCATGGGTAAAAATAACAAAGTAAATATCTCACATTTATATAGTTTTAAAGTTTACATTTCTACTACAACACTGTAAAACATAGTATTTTCCCCCACTTTGTTATATGAAGAAGATGATGCTCAAAGGTGTTAAGTAATATACTCAGAGATACAATCAGCCAATCAGCATCAAAGACCAAATTTGAGATCAAGTCTTCCTATCCAGGGCCAGTATTTTTTCCTTTGATGGAATACAAGGATTATGGCTGACCAATAAATCTGTAAAACAATTGTTTTTTTTAAAAACTGCTACTACCTATTAGGTTTTACTAACATTGATAGCTGAGCTACTAGCCAACAAAATGAAAATATGGTACTTCTTAGAATAAATACCATTTCTATAGAATCTTCATTTGCCAGTGCAAATATTCTTAAAGTCCAGGAGAAGTAAAGGAAGACAATTTGTATTATCTTTTATAACATCTTTTATTTGTATCATTCCATTATGATATCAAGAAGCAGTGAATGTATAAAGAACCAGAAATTTAATTCCTCTGCTTCGGGGCCAACTAAAGTCATTTCCAAACATAAAAGAACATTTCAGATCTTTCAGAAAAATTCTATTATTTTTAAGCAAAATAATTTTTAAATAGTACCTTCACTGCAGGCAATATATAAAGATATCTTACCTCCAACTGGTGTCCAACTCTGATGAAGGCACAGAGAGGGTCAAAAGCTCCGGTCCCACAGGCCAGGAGATGTGTTCGGTTATAATGATGCAGCACGCGAATAAAATTTGCACATTCACTCTATGACAAGGAGAAAACACACACATACACATACACACACACACACACACACACACACACAGAAAGAAAGAGAGAGAGAGAGAGAGAGAGGGAGAGATGAGAAATGCTAACATGATGCCAAACTAATCCTTGAGCCTTTTTTACTTTATGGCAAAAAATTATACAATGTTAAAACTGGGAGTTATTTTATTCATCATCTAAGTACATTTGCCTTATTTCAGAGATGAGGAAAGTGAGGTCCAATGAGTTCATTTCATTTGCCCAAGTTCAAGGGGGTAAATTTGCTCACTCAAATTTTCTTTATCTATGTTTCCTTTGTTCCAATATAATTATGCTCTTTACTTGAGGGATTGAGAAATTAATGGGTTGACAATAGAACTAAAAAAAGGGCTTGGACTAATATAAACATAAGTTATTGTGCCCAAGTAAATGCTTCTGTGGGAGACACCAAAAAATGTCACAAGTATCAACTTTAAATATGAAGGATGGTAGTATACAAATAATTAAATAATTAGTATAGTATATTCATTTAGCAAATATTTGTTGTACAATCAAATAAAATAATTATAGCTAATGCCTCCAAATTATACAAGTGTAGAGATTCCTTTTCCAAGAGATTCCATTAAGTAACCAAACAACTCCTGGAGCCTTGCTTCAAGCAGAATATTATTGAGTGTAATTATAACCTGTGAGCCAGCATGAAGTCAAAAAAATATAATTCAGAAATGTTTTTATAGTTCACAGGAAACATGTATACAAACTTCTGGGATATAGAATATTAGAAAAATATAGAAAAAAATAAATCATGCAGTCTGAAACTCACAAATCTATCTGTGCCACTTGAAAATAAATTTGCTGATTATCTATGTTTCCAAGTTAGTAGAGACATATTAATCCACTGAAAGACCTGCTTTAGTATGTCACAGTATATTTTATTTCCTCAGATAACTAAGGTGCATTTGTTTCTTTGGATATAATTTAACTTGTTTGTAAAGGGGATCTGACTAATTTTGAATACCAAAATGTGGCCCATTAATATTATAAATTGTTTTCAATTACCTAATTCATGGGAGATTGTAAGGCATAGTGGAAAGAGAGCTAGCCTCAGAGGCAAGAAGACTTCAGGATTTTAGTCCTGTCCCTGGCTGAAAGAATAACTTCTATCAAAGGATATATATTGTCTCCCTCATAGCTAATACTATAGTTTGAACTTACAGGCAAATGGATAGTGTCAGCCAATGAGTTAATCTTTGGAGAAATTCTGGAGACATAATGAGAGAGCAGAGTTACTGTGTTTAACTCCCTACTCATCTTATGTCTACTGAATTTACAATAAGAGAGCATTCTTGAATTACTTCTCCCAAACATATGTAGCAGAATGGGGGAGGAGGACAGGATGACTTATTCCTTGATAGAGCTGAACCTAGAAAAAATATACAAAGGTCTGTCTTATTGATATCTCCTTTTTGTAAGGTTCACAAAATCTGTTCCCCTTGAATTGTGAAAATTTGCTTCTTCAACTCGTAATTGTTATTGATACATTAAGAAAAAAGGTATTCAAATACATCTATTACACAATTATTTATTAAGAAAAAAAATTGGATAATACCTGATACACTAAGTGTATCAAGGAATACTGATATTATTGATATTTTAAAGATGAAGAAATAGTATTTAATTGATCTGCATGTGGTTATATCTCAGCCTCAGGTTTAAAACCCAGGTCTTGCTGAAAACTTCAAGTCCAGTACCTTTTCAGGTATAGCACAAATATAAATGTCTAATGATTGGAAAGAAATGGATGAATCATGGCTTGCTCACTGCAATAGAATACTGAGGTAGGATTAAGATCAAGTATGAATATGACAAGAACTCTAGAAAAGCTTTATGAAATAAGGTAGAATGACAAAAAATAGAATCAGAGGAAAAATTATTCAATTGATTATTGAATTATAATTATTAAAGGAAAAGCATTTGCACAAAAACTAGGGATGAATAGAAAAAAACAGAAGTGAGATTTTTGTGGGGATTTTATATATGGAAATTCATTTGTTCAAATTATTAATCATAAAGCATATTTAATTAATTTTGTGAATGCTTAAAGATAATCTCATAATAAATTGTAAATATAATATTTGCTATTCATATATCACATTAATATTATAAAACAGTAGCATATTTCACCAAACAGGAAAGCTTTGGTACTTGGAATTAGGAAAGTTCTGGGTTTGAATCTTACCTCATTTATTTATTAGCTAAGTGATTTTGGGTAACTTGACTTAACCATTTTCTTCCTCTATAAAATGGAAAAATAATACAATGACTACCTCATTGGGTTTTTGTGAGCATCATGTGAAACTATACATGTAAAAAAACTTTATATATTTAAAAGGCTATATAAAGTTCCACTGGATCTTAATTACCATTATATAAAGTGGTATTATAGGTAGCACAAGCATTATCTTCTCCATTTTGCAGGTGAGAAAACTGAGGTTCAAAAGTTAAGTGATTTGCCTAACTTTATATAGTCCATTAATGGCAAAGACTTAAGGTGGCCAAGATTTAAGTATAGCATTTTTTATATAATACAATTTCTTCTCTCTATTTCATCCTATTAGTCTTCAATGTTCTCCCCTTTCTTTGAACTCTAATAAACAATTTAATGCTTTAATTATTTTTCATTAGTTTATTAATTTTTTAAAAAAATAATTGTTTCATTAGCTTATTATTATTTTCATTAGTTTATTTCTAACTAACCAAAATGATATCATGCTTGAATACTGTTTAGCTTTTCCTAGAATCAAAAGATTCTTGTAGATTGTCTCCTTCCACTCATTTAGCTGAATAAGAAATTGGCTGAGATTTTAACATGGGACATTGTATATATATAAATATATATATGTGTACATATATACATATACACAAACACATATATATATATGCATGGGATTAGATGGTTTTACAATTTATTTCATATATATTTTATTATCTATTTCTCTTGTGGTTGAATTATGTACATTCTTTAAAACATGTTTTGTAATTCAGTCCTTTGTGGATTTTAAAAGAAATTTTACAGTTGATCATTGTTTTAACTAACAAAGAAGGATACTTACTGCATCTTTTCCTTTCATCATGCATTCCTCCTTTTGAAGGACTGTGCTAGGCCAGTGTATCTGAAATAAAATACATGATAATTGGATGTTATAGAAACTGCATAAATAGTTGAAGCATATTGCAAAATAATTTTTAAAATCTTCTTTTCTTCTATTTTCTGTGTTGATGGGAAATAGTTCCTTATTTTCCTAATAGTCACCATTTATGTAATTGAAGAACTTTATTTTATTGTTAAATCTTCTCAGAACAAATAAACCAGTTTCCCCCTATCTTTTTATATTTCTGAACTCTCTGGTCTGAAGACCTCATTCATCAGGTCTTCAATATCTAGATTAATACAAATGATTCCCGAATCTTCTTCTTCAATCTTTTCCCCAAAAACCTATATCACTAGTGCTGTTTAGTAGATATCTACATCTGTTTGTCTTATGATTTCCATTTGTATGTGTCTTGGATTCTCAGCATGTCCAAAATCAAATTCATTGTTTCCTCCTACCCCACAAAAAAGCATGCCTCATAGCATGATCTTTTTTTCAAATGATGCCATTCATAACATTTTAATCTCTTTTTTTTTTAACTCTTTTCTTTGCCTCATCACTTTTATCTAGCAGTTGCCCCATCCTATATGGAGGTAGCTAGGTTCAGTGAATAGGCCTGGAATCAGGAAGCTTTTTTTGGTTTGAAAACCAAGCTTCATGTCTTCCATGAACTCTACCAAAGATCTGAGTTCTCACTGCTACTCTGACTTTCCTAAACAATTTAGGACTTACATTTGATTTGGTATTTGGTCATTTCTTTCACATCTGTTCATTTTTATTTCCAAGTAATACTAAGCAACTTGAAAAAAGGGACTTTGTATCAGATTTCTCTTGCATACTTGTATGTATCCTCACATACAAACTTTTTATCATTTCTAGTTCATTTTTTCTATTTATTCTTTTGAATTCTATTGAAAAAAGTTCATTTTTCATATTTATTCTTTTGAATTCTGTTGAATAAAGCAAAATTGAATAAGCTCATATAGGTTAATTGGGAATAGTCTTTTGCTGATGATTTTTGACTACAAATCACAGAACACTGAAATCTGAAGAATCATAAAATAATACAGAAAAGACAATTTTTGAGTCCCCACAAGTGTAGGGCCTGAGAGTATCCTACAATGTGGTAATGCTTTCTCTGAGATAGTTGTTGAGTAGTTTTATTCATATCCAACTCTTTGTGATCCCATTTTAGGTATTCTAGGAAAAGTTACTGGCATAGTTTGCCATTCCCTTTTCCAGATTATTTTACAGATGACAAAACCGAACTAAACACAGTTAAATGACTTGCCCAGGGTCACACAGCTAATAAGTGTCTTTGACCACTTGTGAATTCAGAAAGATGATTTCTTCTTATTCTAAGCTCAGTTTAAGAGGAGATTACATTCCATTATATGTGTGTATACAAATGATTCCCAAATCTGACCCTTCAACTTTTCCCCATATTCCTGCTACCACTAGTGCTACCTATTAGGTATCTAGAAGTTAGGACAGTTTTGAAAGTAACACGTTCAATTCATTAGGCACTTAAAAAGTCATGCAAGCTGTACAAAATAGAAATTTACAGTTTTATTTGCAAACCCTTATGTTCTACTGAATAAATGTAAGTACTCATTTTAATTAATTGTTGTTAAGATTTTTTTAAAAGGGAAAGTGATGTAGGATAAAAGACTGGAGTTCAAGTCCTCACTTACTACTCTACCCTGGGCAAGTTACTTAATCCCTGCCTTTTAATTTTCTGAATTGTAAATGGGAATAATAATAGTGATTATTCCTAGAGTTGTTGGTAGGATCAAATAAAACAACAGGTAAACAGAATGAATGTAGAATCTAAACATAGTAGATGCTTAATAAAGATTTGTTTTATTCTTCTTTCCCTTGGTGCTTTTCCAACATTACTAATAGTACATTATATTTCTTTTGTGTACAAATTATGTGAACATATTATTTCAGGGATGCTTCTCCCCCTTTTTGCATCCATAATACCTAATACATCACCTGACACAAAGGTGGTTCTTAATAATTGCTTGTAAGTTGATCAGAAGAAGAAGCAGACTAATAATCAATATAGGATAAAAGATGGACAAAATTCTACATTGTAATAACAAAGTATTGAAAACCTTAAGGGCAGATGGGAGATACAGTGAATAGAGTACTGATCTATAGTCAGGAAGTCTTAGTTAAAATGTAGTCCCAATGGCTCTCTGCAACAAAGAATTGTCTCAAACCAGTTCCAATTGTTCACTGAACACTGAAGAAAACCATATACACCCAGAGAGAGGGATATGAAATATGGACCACAACGTAACATTTTCATGATCTCTATTGACATTTGCTTGCATTGTGTTGCCTTTCTCTGATTCTTTTTTTTCTTGTATATAAGATTTTTCTTGCATAACTTCTCAAGCATTTCAACATTATTAACATGTAGTGGACTTCCTGCCATCTAGGGGAGGGGAGGGGACTGGGGGTAAAATTTGTAATGGAAAGCTTTGTAAAGATCAATGCTGGGGAACTACCCATACATATGTTATACAAATAAAAAGCTTTAATAAAAAAATTAAATTTAATTTTAAAAAAATGTAGTCTCATATTTAATAGTGTAAATCATTTAACTGTTGCCTGTCTCCATTTTCTATATAGTAAAGTAAATATAACAAATACGTATAGAAATATAACCTACTTCCCAAGGTTATTGTGAGAATTAAATGAGCTAGTATTTGTATAGCTCTTAGCTTTACACATAGTTTGGCACATAAAAGGTGCTTAATAAATCCTTCCTCTCTCCTTCCCTCCTTTACTTCCTCCCTTCTTCCCTCCTTTTCTTCCTTCCTTCCTTCCTTCCTTCCTTCCTTCCTTCCTTTCTTCCTTCCTTCCTTCCTTCCTTCCTTCCTTCCTTCCTTCCTTCCTTCTTCCTTTTCTTTCAGATATGTGCTAGATCTACTAAGGAATTAGGGTAAGACATGGACTTGAATCATGTAAAATGAAAAGGTACTACAATAGACACCAGTAGAGGGAGCACCCATACCAATGAAATAAGAGTCTTAAAACTATCCAAATATTCCTATCTTTCAAATCTGTAAACAATGGGAGTCCATTTTGAATATACTGAACTAGTAAAGGCACTACCCTAAGTTCCATCTACCTGGAAGTTAGGCTAATTTTTTTTCTTTAAAAGTTATTGAAACTACCCTAAAAAACATTTGTGCCTCATGAAATTAAAGGCTCAGGATATAACATCACTTCCTGGTTATCTGATCATAAAAATAGCTATGAGGGGCTGTGAGAGCTCTCTCTGATGTCTGGCAGACAATGATGGGCAATTTAGGTAAGATACAGCTGTGAAGGATGCTTTACTTAACTGCTGAATGAACTACAAATTCTCATTCTGTTCCCTTACCAAACATTAATTACCTTGAGATTGGCCTGAATCAAACTCAGCCCAAAATGTCTTGTTACTGGAATTAACTCAAATATCATAATGGAAATTTATCCATGGCATGACTACAGTGATGTGCAAAGAACACTAGAATACAGAGGTGAAGAACTAAATTTTAATCATTTAATTTTCTCATGCCTCTCTTAAACAATAGCACTGGTCTAGAAAAATCCTAGTGTCTTTTCAATAGGGCATTATTTACGCTAAATTTTGCTTTGATATATTGAACCTGAGCAAGCAATGGAGTCCTTTCTTTGTTGACATTATTTCCCCATATTCTTTTGATTTTGTTACTCAATGGGTGAACTTTTACATAAAAAATGTACAGATTACACATGCATACATATTCAACACATATCAATGCAATTTCATGATTATATATATATATATATATATATATATATATATACACACATAGATTATATACACACTAGAGGGAATATAAAACCCGAATGATTTGAAAGGAGCAAAGGAAATTAATTGATCAGACTGGCTAATTATTATTCGAAAAGGAAAGTTTATAAATGTAGCAAGCTTAGTTTAGGTTGAAGAATATTGCACAAATTTCAAAATTATTTATTTTCCTGGTAGGAATACTCTATACTGATAAATCCACCATTATTAGTAAATGGTCTTTTCGCATTACTATGGACCAAAAAAGAATCATCACTCAGTGGGTCAACCTTTTGCTCATAATACTCTCTTAATTTAAATAGACATTCTTAGGCAACACCTATTTCCCTTGTTGTAGACTGAGCATATTTTATTTAAAATAATTCTCTAATTTATGACTCATATATAGCACATTACACTTAAGAGTATACATTTCCTGATGTAAAAATACTTACTCATTCCCTCATTCTTTTAATTGTCCACATTTTTGGCTCCCTAGGCTGCCTCTTCATGAAACCAAAGACAAATACATTCAACAACTCTGAAAATATTAGCCAAGATGACTGAGACTTTCATTTTTCAACTGGTTATACTGATCATTTAAACAACTTTAGTGCATCTCAAACCTCAAGCAAATCACTATTTGATAATGATTATTCCAGGGCAGAAATTTAAAATGTAGGCAACTTATTTTCACATAAAAACTAGTATAACTTGGATATTATCAAAACTGACAAACTTAAGATCTTAAGAATCCACTTTCAGCTCTTAGCCAAACCACCAGCTATGGCTGCCTTTAAGAAGAATCTGTCAATAAATCAACAAAAATTTGCTAAGCATTTACTACTTGCATAAGGGGTTATCCCATTAATGAGTTTATAATTTATTTTACTTATTCATATACCCCTTAAAGATAGCAAATAATACAAGGCAAAAAAAATTAGATAGTTTGCTATAGAGGAAAGAACGTTGAATTAAAAGTCAATTTTAAGGATCTTGGGTTCAAATGACACCTACAGGAGGTGTGTGACTTTGCACATTCTTTGAACTCCCTAGAATTCAGTTCTCTATTCTATAAAGTAATGTAGTTAAACTAGCTGGAAGATTTCTAAAATTCCTTTCACTTCAAAATGTTATGGTCCTATGATTCTATTATAAACTCCATTTTTAATGAAATAATGGTATTGAAGTAAGTGTCCCTCCTAAGCTTCCCTCTAATTTGAAACTATGATCCTATGTGTTCATACTCCTATATGCTTAATATTGCTATTTTCTAGGTAATAAATATTCTCTGAGCTCAAAGAAAAGAAAGGATTACTTAGCCTTCCAGGTTCTAAAGAATATATGATGGAAAACATTTTGGAGGGAAAGAAGACAGGGAAAGAATTATGTAATCAAAAGTAAGAAAACCATCCACAGAGACTCCTAGCACTTGTGGAATAACCAAAAGAAGAAAAGCCACAGTGAAGTTCAATACAAGTCTCGGGCTTTATTGTGAATGAAAAAGGAGATCAGGTTTGGCTGAGGGAATTTTTAAAATGTCGACAAGGCTAAAGATTGCACCCTTCATTTCATCACCAATGTGAAAAAAAAGACATTAAAAAATGCCACAATGGAAACAGAGGGGTATATTTTTCAGCCAAAATGTGTACATATTCTGCCAAGTTAGTAAGGAAGATGTTTTTTCTCATTTCTTTTGGCAGTCAGAATAAGCCTTTTTGGTTCTGCTCCACAGTTTAATAACAATAAAACCTCATAAAATGAAACTGTTTGTTCCACATAAAACATTGTTAAAATCTATCAAAAGGATATAGTGGTACTTCAAAACTCTACTCAACAAAGGAATAAAAAGTAAAAGGTCAAATGCATCCAATTACATGATGATACTTTCTTTTAATATTTCTGTAATCATCCTTGTGCTGATTAACAGAGCATGCCCTAGCCTTTTTATAATCTATATCTGGGACTACAGAATAAAAACAAAAACAAAAACAAACAAAAAACCACAGCCATTTCATCTGGGCACCCTATTGGGTCTCATAATGATAACAAAATTAAGATTATTAGAGCTTATTATTATGTTATTATAACACCTAACAGTAGTGTAAGCAGGCAGGAACAAAATGACAACAATGAACAGATTTTATTGCCTAAATGAAAAAGATCATCTTAATAATTTCCCCCATAAAATGGCATATTTAATTTCAACCAAGATTAATGCAATATATTTAAATGAGCCATTCCACAGTATAATTCTATCCAAATTACATCTCCTCATTTTACTATTTAATTCTACTTTTTTAAGTCATTTTGTTTATGTATGGAAGGATGACACACATGTGTCAAGTACTGCTTCCCACAATGTGTATCTTACTCGCCTGCCTCATGGGCAAATATTGTTTAAGGCAATAAAATGGACTTTGTTTGCAAAATATTAAAAGTCAGGTACTAATTGGCTGTAAATGGTAGCCTTTAACCTACCACATGTTCATTGTCTTGGTGTTTAGGCTTTTAAACTTATTTATAATGATTATAATCATAATGTTTCAAACTGGTCATGTGCCAGAACTACAATCTTTAGGCACTTTGGCAAGACTTATAGTTTGATGAGTAATTCTCCAGAGCATTTGTACTACAACATTATAACTACACAAACTGTATCAGCCCATATGTATGACCTTCTATAAAAACAATTACAGTTGTCATTAATGTAATTTGCCATCTGATATCTATATGCAAATTACATCCTTAATGCTTTTTCCTACATTCAATATAAAACTAATCTTATCTCTAAAATATGTGGGGTTGTATTACCTTTATGAGATCATTAAGCTGAACAATTAAGTAAATTATAAAATAATATTATCAACAAAAGATTTCTACAATATATGCCTTCCTCTGAATGTGAATAGTGTGACTTAATAGACATGGCAGATAATAATAAGCTTTTTAAATGGAACTGGATTACTTTTATAGAATCAGAATTTTAGAGAGGAAATAGAGACAAAGTTTGGGGATAATAAATAGAAACATTGTTATGAAAAAATATACAAATAAGAATAAATAAATATATGGGTTATCTTTCTATTTAATGCAATAAAATATAATTTTATAACCTTCATCCAATGTGGATATTCAGAAAGGGCAAAGATTTCATAGGTTTATAGCTGTATATAATATTAAAAATATTATTCTATGAGTTCTAAAGTACTATTAATTATGAGTTGTTATCATTATACATGTACCAATCAGGGCTAATTTATCAGTGGGACACTTAAAACACTCTCCATTAATCAATATGTATGACCTCAGTCAAAACTTGTCTACAATTATCAATCTCACTAATAACCAATATCATTGTACATTCTCCCCTTTCCTTTATGATAGAAGAAAGTGAGATTCTCAATAGTGAACAAGTGCCATGGGCAGCTAGTAATTCAAGTTACATCACTGAGGACTTGCTTAGTACCAACCCAATGGTGACATGGCAATTCAATTCAACTAAACAAATGATCAAGTAACTACTAATTAGGTACTGAGAGGTATTTGTTGCTGGCTTTAAGAATACAGCTAGCAATGTAAGAGAAATCACACTCCTCAATAAAAGGAAGATTCAACATTTAATGGTGCCTTTGACAGGAAAAGAGAGCAATGTGATATCTGGTACCCAGGCTGTACAAGGTATTGGCCAGACTATTTGAATATACCCAAAGATTTGGGCAGCATATGCCTGAAGGTCAGTGTCTGCCTTTTTATAACTTCTTGAATGAAGCAATCAAAATGGGCTTCTACAGCTAGAGTCAGAAGGAAGCCAAAAGGTCAAGTAGGCCATCCATCTGATCCCAGCTTAAGAAGAGAGATTTTATATATCCCAATAGATTTGCAAGTGTGGAAACATTTCTGAAGCACCTTTCATCACAATGCTCTAGTTAGTTTAAATTTTCCCAAAGTGTTGTGGAATGCTGATGGGATTCCACCTCTGGCAACACATAGATAAAACAAAGAAATAAAATAGAAGCAATTCCTTGTGCATCCTCTATTGTTATTTACTCCACACTTTTTGAGAAGGCTTCTCCTCTCTTAAAGAACTTCAGAGTTTTGTGCACTTGATCTGTAATTCTCTCTGTGTGTCTCTATCTGTCTCTCTGTCTCTCTCTATGTCTCCCTTTTTCTCTATCACCATTTCTCTCTGTGTCTTTATCTGTCTGTTTCTCTATGTATCTATCTTTGTCCCTACCTCTGTCCCTTCTCTCTCCTTCCCTCCATTCTTCTCTCCCCCTCACTCCCTTTCCTTCTCTCCATCTGTTGGAGGTTCTTTTTAGCTGGATTCAAAAATGCCTATGTCTTCTGACTTCTTAAGCAAATCTTATCTGACCATGCTCTTCTCTCTGGCTGTTAACATATCTTCCTTCTACTTCCCAGTCAAGCCACTCAGGAAAAACAAATAAAACTCCTATAAAATCCTCATTGCCTCCCATTTGTGCCCATTTCAGATTTCTGGCTCCTTGGCTGACCAGCTTCCCATACTGTCACTCAACTGAAATAGATCTTCTCAAATTTAGCCTTGATGTATCATGATTCAATTTCTGAACCCTAAAAATATTTTTGTTTGCTTCTTGTCCTGTTTTCTAGTGTTTTATTGTATACAAATATGTGCATATATGTATGTACATATGGGCATTGTATACATATATGTGTGTATGCATATACACACTCAATATGTACATATTATTGATATGATTGTGATTCTAATTAGCAAGTCATATAAGCAATAGTGAATCTACTGTATGTTCAAATATTTTATATACACACAATATTTGTGTGTGCAAGACATAAAAAAATAGATGTGATAGGATATGGTATAGATATTTGTACCTAAGATACTATGATAAGATGGTTCCTCTCCCTAAAAATATTTTTTTTTATTGAGAGGATCCTTTATATATTAAAATGCAAGCTCATCATATTCCAGTAATCAAAAGATGAATTATAATCTGTCAGTGATCATATGAAAACAAACCCTAATTTAGCAATAAAAGAAAAGCAAAAGAAAACAATTCTTAAGATTCTCCTGAAAAATGTCAGGAAGAGTGGTATGAGTTATCCCAGTTGTTCTGGAAAACAGTTTGTAATTAATATAGAAAAGTGCCTAACTTCTTTGTCATCCTAACTTGTTTGTAATCAATCAGGTTCCTCCCTCATTTGCAAACAGATATTCTTCAGATGGATAGTTCTAGTGTTCCCTTTGAGGAGATTTCTATAGAATGAATCTAATGAAATGAGGAATGATTCAGAAATTTGAAAAACATTTTGAACTGAACTACAAATAGTGACTTTTCTTAACTGTGCAATTGGAGAAGTCGTTTAAACTCTCAGAACCTCAGTTTCCTCATCCGTATACTTACAGGTAGATAGATGGTGCAGTAGAAGCTAGGCCTGAAGTCATGAAGACTCATTGAGTTCAAATCCAACTTTAGAAACTTACCTAATGTGTGATATTGAGCAAGTCACTTAACCCTATTTGCCTCAGTTTCCTGTAAAATGAGCTGGATGAGGAAATGGCAAATCACTCTGGTGTCTTTGTCAAGAAAACACTAAATGGGGTCACAAAGAATCAGACACATGAAAATAACAGCAATAGTAACAACAAATTAATACTTATAGTGCTTATATAATAGGTTGTTGTGACTATCAAAGGGGTTTCGTAGATATAATCAATTATTAAATTATTAAGATGTGCCTCATTTTTAAACAGTTGCCATTAATGCCATATGGTTAAGATTTACCCTCATATTATAGCTTCAATGAATTTTTAGATACACTGTGAACATTTTATAAATCTATTTTTATAGTCCACACTCTAGTATTAAAAAGGAATTCCCAGAGTGGATAAAATTTAAACAGGACTATTCTGTTTCCAGGAAATAAAATCTGGGTACTGAAACCAGGCACCTCCTGAAAATAGGTGTGACCAAAAGGTTTATAGTTAGAAACTATAGAAAAGAAGATGAAACTGGCTATTACTTTTCCATCTTTAAATATATACCTGCTATACCCCTTAACTTCACTCTGGAATTAGATTGTAATATAGAAGGCATAAGGACTAGTCTTGGTTCACAGAAAAAGTGCATTATGGAGGCCTTAAGAAGTGTTTTTTTTTGTTGTTGTTGTTTTGTGATTTTTAATCACATTCTATACAATACCTTTATGAGATAAACAGTGCTAATACTCATTATTCCCATTTTACAGATGAGGAAATTTAAACTGCTTAAGATCCCAAACTAGAAAAAAGATGAGTTGGATTAAAAATGCAGATCTTTTGATCATCTAGTGCTAATTGTATTATATCACATTGTAAACATATTTATTCAGTGAGTCTAAACGAAATAATTTTATTTTTTTTCAGATACAAAAAAGGCACTTTCAGGCATTAAGTAACAATAATTTCTCTGGCTATATTTCATTCCCTTCCATCTGGAAAGGTAACTAGTATGGCTATTTCCATGGTATCAGGATCCACTGAGTGTGAGAAGCCTGGAGTGGTACATGGCTAGGACCTTTTGCAGCCCTATCCTGAAATCTATGTCACCAAGACTGAGACCACTCAGGTTGTGTGGAGGAGGAAGACAGAGAAACTGTGTCCACACAACACTGCACCTATCCATTTCACATGATCTTTTGTGTTTGTATTTCAATTCTTTAATAGATATTAATGATCTCCTAAATATGGTTACTCCATATCAAAACTTATTCATGTCTTCTTCTATGTGATTCTTAATCACATGCTTAAAATCCCTCCATTAAGAAAGGGCATAACCAGATGGAGAAATTTCTCCAGGTATTTTCTTATACTATGGTTGTAAATGTTTTACTTTTTACCTCTGATTTGTGGGGATACATTAAAATAATATCTTTCATAACAAGACAACCAAACCTACCATATCCATTGCCTTTCATGATAAAACTGAACAAGGCATGAGTGTAACAAGGTAGCTTTAAAAGAGAAGATGATAAAAAAACAATCCAAAAAAAAAAGTCATCAACATTTCAGGAAGACATTTCAAATGGATCTGATAGTGCACTGTGTGATTCTTATTCAATTCAATTCAACTAAAAAATCATTAACTAAGTGCTTTCCATGTGCCAGTTATTTTATTTTATTTTATTTATTAAAGCTTTTTATTTACAAAACATATGCATGGGTAATTTTTCAACAATGACCTTGCAAAATCTTGTGGTGCAAATTTTTCTCTCCGTCCTCCCACCCCCTTCCCTAGATGGCAGGTAGTCCAATATATGTTATATATGTTAAAAATATATGATAAATCCAATATATATGTGTATATATATGTATATCTACCTATATATATATACATATATAGTTATCTTGCTGCACAAGAAAAATCAGATCTAGAAAGAAAAAAAAAACCTGAGAAGGAAAACAAAATGTAAGCAAACATCAACAGAAAGTGTTAAAATGCTATGTGGTGGTCCACACTCCGATCCCACAGGCCTCTCTCTGGGTGTATATCGTTTTCTTCATCACTGAACAATTGATATTGGTTTGAATCATCTCATTGTTGAAGAGAGCCATATCCATCAGAATTAATCATCAGATAGTCTTCTTGTTGTCATGTATAATAATCTCCTGGTTCCGCTCATTTCACTTAGCATCAGTTCATGTAAGTCTCTCCAGGCCTCTCTGAAATCATCCTGTTGGCCATTCCTTCCAGAACAATAATAATCCATAACATTCATATACCATAGTTTATTCAGCCATTCTCCAATTGATGGGCATCCATTCAGTTTCCAGTTTCTAGCCACTACCAAAAGGGCTGCCACAAACATTCTTGCACATGTGGATCCCTTTCCCTCCTTTAAGATCTCTTTGGGATATAAGCCCAGTAGAAACACTGCTGGGTCAAAGAGTATGCACAGTTTGATAACTCTTTGAGAATAGTTACAAATTGATCTCCAGAATGGTTGGATCCATTCACAGTTCCACCAACAATGTATCATTGTCTGGATTTTCTCACATCCCCTCCAACATATGCCATTAACTTTTTCTGTCATCTTAGCCATTCTGACAGGTGTGTAGTGGTATCTCAGAATTGTTTTAATTTGCATTTCTCTGATCAATAGTGTTTGGAGCACCTTTTTACATGACTACAAATAGTTTCAATTTTTTCATCTGAAAATTGTTTGTATCCTTTGACCATTTATGAATTGGAGAATGGCTTGAATTCTTATAAATTTGAGTCAATTCTCTTTATATTTTAGAAATGAGGACTTTATCAGAGCATTTGAATGTAAAAATGTTTTCCCAGTTCATTGATTCCCTTCTAATCTTGTCTGCATTAGTTTTGTTTGTACAAAAACTTTTTAACTTAATATAATCAAAATTATCTATTTTGTGATCAATAATGATCTCTAGTTCTTCTTTGGTCACAGATTCCTTACTCCTCCATAGATGTGAGAGGTAAACTATCCTGTGTTCTTCTAATTTGTTTATAATATCATTCTTTATGACCAGATCATGAATCCATTTCGACCTTATCTTGATATACATTATTAGGTGTGGGTCAATGCCTAGTTTCTGCCGTACTAGTTTCTAGTTTTCCCAGCAGTTTTTGTCAAATAGTGAGCTCTTATCCCAAAAGCAGGGCGTCTTTGGATTTGTCAAACACTAGACTACTATAGTCATTGACTATTTTGTCCTGTGAACCTAACCTTTTTCACTAATCAACTACTCTGTTTCTTATCCAGTACCAAATGGTTTTGAT
Source organism: Myrmecobius fasciatus (assembly GCA_023553655.1). Classification (NCBI taxonomy): domain Eukaryota; kingdom Metazoa; phylum Chordata; class Mammalia; order Dasyuromorphia; family Myrmecobiidae; genus Myrmecobius; species Myrmecobius fasciatus. The sequence continues at coordinate 36,464 of JAJPUD010013327.1, forward strand.
GACCACTGCTTTATAATGTAGTTTTAGATCTGGTACAGTTAGGCCACCTCCATTTGCCTTTTTTTTCCCATTAATTCCCATGGAATTCTTGATCTTTTGTTCTTCCAGATGAATTTTCTTGTTATTTTTTTCTAAGTCAGTAAAATAATTTCTTGAGAATTTAATTGGTATAGCACTAAATAAATAGATTAGTTTAGGTAGGATTATCATCTTTATTATATTTGTTTGACCTCTCCAAGAGCACTTGATATTTTTCCATTTGCTTCGATCTGACTTTCCATGCTAAACCACTTGATGAATATATTTTTAATATTGATATAGCTTTATTATCTATGGGTACCCTTTAGTAAGATAGTTTCCTTCCTTTTCTCTTTTAATTAGATCTAACTTTGTTTTTATTTGATCTGAGACCAGGATTGCTACCCCTGCATTTTTTTCTTCATCTGAAGCATAATATATTCTGCTCCAGCCCTTTACCTTCACTCTGTATGTATCACTATGTTTTAAATGTATTTCTTGTAAAAAAAAAAAAAACATATTGTAGGATTCTGGCTTTTAATCCAGTCTGCTATGCACTTCCTTTTTATGGGGGAGTTCATCCTATTCACATTCACATTAAAATAACTAATTCTGCATTTCCTGCCATTTTATTTACCCTAGGTTATACATTTCTCTTTCCTATCCCCCCTCCTCCACAGTATTTTGCTTTTGATGACCACCTCCTTCAAACAGTCCTTCCCCCTTTGAAACCCCTTCCCCTTTTTTACACCTTTCCTCTAATCCTTCTGTTTTCCCTTCTGTTAGTCTTTCCCTTTCATTTCCCCCTTTCCCTCCTACTTCCCTATAAGGTGAGACAAGTTTCTTTGTGATACCAAATATGCCTGATATTCTCTCTTAGAGTCAAATCTGAAGAAAGTAAGATTCACACAATGCTCATCCTACTCCCTTCTTTCCTTCAATTATAATTGGTGTTCTTTGCCTCTTCATGAGATGTAATTTCCCTTTTTTTGCCTTCTTTTTCCTCTTCTTCCAGTATGATCCCCTTTCCACCTCTAGTTCTTTTCTATATTATTGCAATAAAATCAAATTATACCTGCATTCTAAAATATACCCATAACAGAAATATAGTTCTCGAGTTCTTTTCTTTTCAGCTTTTAATGCCACTCGAGTTCTATGTTTGGAGATCAAATTTTTTGTTCAGTTCTGGTCTTTTCATTAGAAATAGGTGAAATTCACCCATATCATTGAATTTCCATCTTCTTCCCTAAAAGATAATGCTCATATTAGCTGGACAGCTTATTCTTGGCTATAATCCCAGTTCCTTTGCTTTTTGGAATATCAGATTCCAGGTCCTTTGATCTTTCAAGGTGAAAATTGCTAAATCCTGGGTAATCTTAATTGTGGCTCCTCAGTGTTTAAATTGTTTCTTTCTGGGTACTTGCAGTATCTTTCACTTGGTATGACAGTTCTGAAATTTAGCCATGATATTCCTAGGGGATTTAATTTTGAGGTCTCTTTCAGGAGGTGATTGATAGATTTTTTTGATGGCTATTTTATCTTCTGATTCTAAAATATCAGGGCAGTTTTCTTTTATGATTTCCTGTAAGATAATGTCTAGATTCTTTTTTTTCATCATGGCTTTCAGGAAGTTCAATAATACTTAGATTGTCTCTCTTAGAGCTATTTTCCAGGTCAGTTGTTTTTCCTAGGAGACATTTCATATTTTCTTCTATTTTTCATATTTTTTTGTTTTTATTTAACTGATTTTTGAAGTCTTAATGAGTCATTCACTTCCATTTGTACAATTCTAATTTGCAGTGTATTATTTTCTTCAGTAACCTTTTTTAGCTCCTTTTGCAATTGGCCAATCAAATTGTTTTGTTCATTGCATTTTTTCCCATTTTTTCCATTCTTTCTTGCAATAATCTCATTTCATTCACACCCAACTTTCTTCTAGCTCTCTTTTAATATCCTTTATGCAATCTTTGAAGAAAGCCTTGTGAAATGGGGACCAGCTCATGTCTCTCTTTGCCCCTTCTTCTGGAGTTACTTTGCTTTTAGAAACCTTAGGATTTGAGGTCTATTCTTTCCTCTCTCCATAAAAGCTGTCTATACTGAGAATTCTTTTTTTGTTGTTGTTTTTTTATTCATTTTTTAAGGCTTAAGGTTTGTTCAAAGCAAAGGAGCAACAGCTGCTTTAATTTGCCCTGGGATAGTTCTGCTAATTGACTTCCAGTGCTGGATAATGGTGGTTAGGTCCAGGGTTCTTCTGGACCTCAATGGTTTACAATTTGTCCTTTACAAAAGGCAAATCTGCCAAACCACCTATTTGCAACCAAGACAGAGTGGCCTAAGAGGCTCACAGACGCTTCCCAGGTGTGTATGGTGACTCTCTGCTCCAGCTTCCTGCCCCGGTTCCCCTATGCTGTGGTCTGGGTTTGGCAGACTATACCCCTGTCTAATTAAAACAGACCTGTTTTGAAGTTCTTCCAAGTTATCTTCATCTAAAAATGCATTGTACTCCAAATATTTGTGGATTCTTTGACTTCAAACCCAGTTTATAGGCTTAATCTGCTACAATTTTGAAAGAAGATTAGAGGAGGTTACAGAGAGTCATGTCTATTCTCCATCATCTTGGCTCCACCCCTGAAACTGTGCCAGTTATTTTCCTAGTTCTTGGAAATACAAAGACAATACCTAAATGGTATCTGCCCTCAAGAAGATTACATTCTTTTGTGGAGATAACAACATGTACATAGAAAAATAATTAAATATTATATGCAAAGTCATATCTGCAGTAAGCACTATTAGCAATTGGGGAAATCAGAATAAATTTCCAGTAGGAGATTGCATGAATCAAGCTTTGAAGGAAGAGAAGATATTCTGAGGCTGACCTAGAGAAGGAATGAAATCCATGAATGAATGAGGATGTCAGAAGGCACAGAAACAGGAAATATATCACCATGTTATGTTATCACCTTTAAAAAATTATTTTATTTTAAATTTTTATTTTGCTTTTTTGAAAGAGTCCCTCTGACACATCCTAGCAGTATTACAATCCTGAACAAGGCACTTAATGTCTTAATGCCACAGGCTATGTCTTATGGGTATGGATTATAAATTATTTGCCACTCGTCATCAATGGAAGAGTTTCCACAGTGGAAGTTTCATAGCCTCATGAAATCACAGGTTCATGAATCATATTTAGATAGATAGATAGATATATATAAATAGATTATATATATATATATATACACACACATTTACTATTTAAAATATATCAATTTATTCCTTCCATTGTCTATCTCATTTGTTGATTATAATCCTTCTTAGTAAATGACCTTTGAAAAGTCATTTTAAGAGAAAAACTTAAATTTTCAATTTCATAGGCAGTCATGCCCCATTATTTAAATTTATTGAAAGTCATGGACAGTGCTCTGTTTAAATTTTGTTTTAAGTATTAGCTGAAAAAAATACATTTCTCATAACAGAGTAAAAGTTCACAATAGAAAAACTTCCAAACAATTGTTAGGTAGGTTAGGCATACTTCCTTTTCAATCACATATAACATTTGAAATCTAAATATCTTTTAAAGTCATTCAGGTTCTTTTACTATGTTTCTCAAGAGTATTCTTATTGTGCTCAATTTACTTACATTTTTCTATAAATCACTCAATTCACCATATAAACACACATGATTAATTAATTTTATGCATGTACACAGATTAACTTCATGTTGTTCAGATTTTATGCCAAAAAAAATTCTTCCAGTTATGAAACAGAAAGGAATGTGCTTAAACAGTATAAAGAAAACTTTGCTTCCCCAGTTGGGAACTTGCTGACCTTTTAGGAAATCTGATCTTGCTCCAATAACTTAATGCAATTTCACAGCCCTTTGTGGAAACTTTTTGAAATAATGAAAAGTATAAAAACAATTAAAATAAAAGACGCAATTATTCTTTCTTATAGATATGATTTCTCCTGCACAAAAAAATGATGCAATAACTATACATATATTCTATTTCTTAAGCATTTTAACATAATTATCATGTAGTGGATATCCTACCATCTTGGGGAGGGGTGGGGAGTAGGGGGGAAAAATTTGTAACAGAAAGCTTTGTAAGGGTTAATGTTTAGGAATTACCCAAAAATATGTTTTGCAAATAAAAAGTATTAATAAATAAAAATAAAAGAAAATAAAAGAAGCATATGGAAAAAAGTTTTCTGCCCACAACCATTTTAAGCATCATTTTGTTTGATACTTGAAAGTTATGATTTATCATTAAAAGGGGTTTGCATAATGACAGATATAGAACATGTTAAAAAAGTTAAAATGAAGGTAGCTCAAGAGCTATTCTAATATTCAAGACAATCTGAAATTATCTAGAGATGGGATATTAGCACATTGATTGTATATTCTCAGGAAGGTCTGTGAGAGAATATGAAGGGAGATCAAGCAGGACGAGGTACCAATGGAATGATATTTGCACAAATTAAAAGATTATTTCTACTTATGAAATCACAGGTCCATTTCAGTAAAGAAACTGAAGAATAATTTCATGTACATTCTTCTGATGAAATTATATCTATAACCAGATGCAAAACCAACATGAGAGAGAGAGATTTAAGGCAGGAATTCACAAGTATTCTCCCTCAAATTCCTCCAAATATCTTTAAATAATGGCTATAAACATATTTTAGAGCTTTGGAACCTACAAAAAGATGGAGTGAAATAGTTTTCCAGCCAAAGACAACTTTAAAAGTTAGCAAAAATGTTCTGACAATAGATCCAGGAGAGATCATTTAAAAATTTTTGGTCTACCTGAAAGCCATGATCAAAAAAAGAGCACCATCATCATTTTTAAGAAATTATCAAGGAAAACTGTCCTGATATCCTAGAACTAGAAGATAAAGTAGAAATCGAAAGAATCCAAGAATCACCTCCTAAAAGAAATTCCAAAATGAAGACGTAGGAATATTATAGCTAAATTCTGGAACTCCCAAATCAAGGAGAAAATATTGCAAGCATCCAGAAAGAAACATTGCAAGTGCAGTAGAGTACATTCAAGATAACACAAGGTTTAGAGGCTTCTACATTAAAGGATCAGAGGCTTAGAATAAGACAAATAGATATAGGATTATAACCAAAAATCACCTACCCAGTCAAACTGAATTTAATCCTTCAGGGGGAAATGTAGACATTCAGTGAAATACAGTATCTTCAAGCATTTGTGATGAAAAGACCAGAGTGGAATAGAAAATTTAACTTTCAAATATAGGACTCAGCAGAAGCATAAGGGGGTAATAGGAAAGGGAAAGCATAAAAGACTTAATAAGGTTAATTTGTTTACATTCCTACATGGGAAGATATAACTTGCAACTCATAAGAATATTCTCATTATTAGGCAATTACAATGAATATATATAGACAGAGAGCACAGGTATAATTTAGATATGAATGGATGATATTGAAAAAAAAAAAACTAAATTAAGGGATAAGAGGAATGTCCAGGAAAAAGGAAAAGGGAGAGATGGAATGATGTAAATGGCTCTGGAGGTAGAGCCAAAATGGCACTATAAAGCCAGGAAACTCTGTAAGCTTTCCCAGTTTCCTTAGGGAAAAAATCATATGAAACCAAGCCTCTGAACAGAATCTAGAAAGATAGAGCATACAGAGGGATGGAATGAAACAATTTTCTTGCTCATAAGAGGTTAAAAGGACTTTAAGAAAGGACAGTCTCATTAGATCAAAGGAGTGCTTAGAACAGCTCAACTGGGGTCTGAGAAAGCCAGTGGGAAGATCTTAATCACCAGATTAAGCAACAGAATCTCTTGACTCTAACTCAATAAAACAGTAGCAGAGCAGAGCAATGCGGCCGCCTGTAGTTCTAGCACAGAAGGCATATTGTCAGTCGTGGAAACCAGGCAACAACAGGCAGGACTAGATCATCTATTCTCTGCTGCAACTAAGACACCAACACAAGGGGCCTCTGTGTTCAAAGTCAAGGCTCAATGCTGCACAAAAAAAGCTTGGGACAGTGCCCCCTCTGCAACAAGAGCAGAGCTTGGCCTTAAAAGTCACAAAAAAAGAGAAAGGAATGGCATAAATTATCTGCCACGAAAAAGCTTTTATAGTGGAGGGGAAGAAGGTGAAGGAAGTGGGAAAACTGGCTTAAAGAACAAATAACATGCACACTGAACAGGATATAGAAATCTATCTTATCCTTTGGCAAAGTAGGAGGGAAATGAGATAACAGAAGACGGAGGGTGATAGAAGAGAGGGCACATTTGAGAAGGGGGTGAATAGAGCAAAAGACTTTTGAAGAGGGACAGGGTGAAAGGTGAGAGAAAACAAAAACAAAAGGAGGAAATACAGTTAAGAATAGTAATTGGGAACAAATTATAAAGTAAGTTAGTCTGATTAAGGCCTCATTTCTCTTTTTTATGTTAAAATCTATGTTAAATCCAATATATATATACATGTTTATATAGTTATCTTGCTGCACAAGAAACATTGAATCAAGAAGTAAAAAACTGAGAAAAAAACAAAATGAAAGCAAACAATAACAGAAAGAATGAAAATGTTATGTTGTGGTCCACACTTGGTTCCCACAGTCCTCTCTCTGGGTGTAGGTGGCTCTCTTCATCACAAGATTATTGGAACTGCTATGAATCATGTCATTGTTGTAAAAAGTCCAGGCCTTTTTGAAAACATTCTGCTGATTGTTTCTTACAGTACAATAATATTCCATAATATTCATATATCATAACTTATTCAGCCACTCTCCAACTGATGGGCATCCATTTAGTTTCCAGTTTCTTGCCACTGCAAAAAGGGCTGCCACAAACATTTTTGCACATGTGGATCCTTTTCCCTCCTTTAAGATCTCTCTGGAATATAGGCCTAGTAGAAATACTGCAAGATCAAAGGGTATGCACAGTTTGATAACTTTTTGAGCATAGTTCCAAATTGCTCTCCAGAATGATTGGATCTGTTCACAATTTCACCAACAATGTATTAGTGTCCCAGTTTTCCCACGTCACCTCCAAAATTCATCATTATCTTTTCCTGTCATCTTAGCCAATCTGAGAGATATGTAATGGTATCTCAGAATTGTCTTAATTTGCATTTCTCTGATCAATAGTGATTTAGAGCACCTTTTCATATGATCAAAAAAGGTTTTAATTTCTTCATTTGAAAATTGTTTATTCATATCCTTTAACCATTTATCAATTGGAGAATGGCTCAAATTCTTATACATTTGAGTCAATTTTCTATATATTTTAGATATGAGCTAAGGCCTTATTGAATCAAATTTCTAAGAGCCATTCCCCAAAGTAATAAATGATCAAAAATATGGTTTTCATATGAACTAATCAAACTTTTATATATATTTAAAAATACTGTGATTGGAAAGATGTAACTTGAGGAAATTTGAAGGTACTACCTCATACCCTATTAGACTGGCTGATGAGTCAGAAGAAGATGATAAAAGTTGGCAAGAATATGGAAAAAAATGAGACATTGATGCAATGTTGGTGGAATTGTAAACAGATTCAGACATTCTCTAGGGCCGTTTGGAACTATGTCCAAAGGTCTATAAATTTATGCATGCCCACTGCTAGTCATATATCACAAAAGCGATTTAAAAAAAAGGAAAAGGAACAGTGTACAAAATATTTATAACAGCACTTTTCTTAGGACAAAGAGATAGAAATTGAGGGGATACCCCATAGTTGAGAAATGGCTGAATAAACTGTGGTATGTTACTGTGGTGGAAAACTATTATTATATGGGAAATGATGACCAGGATATTGTCAGAAAAAAGCATCAAAAGGGGGCGGAGCCAACATGGCAAACTGCGGACAGCTTTCTCTGTGAACTCCTGGGACATTCCCTCAAACCCAGGCAAAGTAAGCCTTCCAACTGGTTTCTGAGTGAGGGCCCCGCCAAGCATTTGGACTACAACGCACTTCTATCAAAGATCTACCTTGAAAGAACTCCAGAGAAGGTTAGCCTCAGGGGAAATCGGCCGCTGGTCGCAATCAGACTCCAGCAGGGGCGGAAGTCAGGGCTGCGATAGAGGGGCGGATTTTGGGCACCCAGGAAGCCCCTGGGAGACGCCTGGGCCACTTTGCTCTGCTTGCGGGCAGGTGCTTTGGCAGATCTGCCTTTGGAAAAGGTTGGATCGAGAACAGCTGAAAACGTGGTCCTAGTGCGAATCTAGCCCAACCAACCTCAGTCCTGAAGTCAACTCGGCAAACTGCCCCAGGGCAAATACAAATTGTTGCAGTTTTCTCTGCTTTTGACCAATATCCCAACTTTAAATCATGAGCAAGAAGCAGAAGACAGCTCTCACCATAGAAAGCTTTTACAGAGAAAAAATAGAACA